>CAMZMU010000117.1:39995707-40259563 GCA_947311845.1 Poa pratensis | reverse complement strand
TGGCAGGAGTCACTTCGACTGAAGCAGATAAGAGCCACACTCGAAGAACGCAAAAAGCAAGCTAGCTTGTCGAGTGTGCGCAGAAGACAGCTCTCCCTGAGCTCCACCGGGCGAGCAGACACAGGACCAGATCAAGGTTGTCACACCTCTCGCCAGGCGAGAAGGCGGCACTCACCCGCAACTTAGGCAACTCCTTCATGACATACGACGAGGAAGGACTGCCGGTGCCCAAAACAGCAGCAGGTGCTCTCTACACCGCTGCAGCATACCTGGAGGCAATCAAGCCCCCAGCGGATGACCCCAACGCAAAACTACACCGCCAACAGATCAAATCACTCGCCTTAGCTGCAAAGGCCATACGCCAAGTTCCAAGAACTCCAGGTGGGAGTCGAGACCGTGCCCTAGTCGACGCCTCGGGAAGAGCATAATCACAGTGGTCGTCGCCACCACTCGAAGGAAAGAAGCGGCTCGCGAAGGCGCAGGTCCAGGAGCAGATCACGCAGATCTTACAGTAGCGACTCATACTCTGATCGAGAGCCTGAGCCACATGGAGCTCTGTGCTTCACTCGACGCGTCCGCGAGACACGGATGCCCAAAGGATTCAAACTCACATCCGAACAGCCCAAGTACACGGGTCGACAGGAACCTTCCGGGTGGCTGGAAGATTACAGGCTGGCAGTTGCGTGCCAGCGGGGCACCAACACTACAGCCATGCAGTACATACGACTCATGCTCGAAGGCACAGCTCGCGACTGGCTCAAGGCCCTACCCCATCAACATACGACTCGTGGGATCACTTCCGCAGGGATTTCGTCAAAAACTTCGAGCCTCTATGTGAGCGCCCGAAAACATTCGAGGAGCTGCGGGCCTGCGTTCAGCGTTCAGACGAAACGTTGAGGTCATACATCAGACGATGGACTGAGATACGTAACTCAGTTGGAGTGGTTTCAGAAGATATGGCCATGGATGCTTTCGTCATGGGCCTCGCCAGGCGAGACTTCAAAGAAGCACTTGGCCGCCAAAAGCCAAAATCTGTAGCCCACCTCTTGCAGATCGCGACTGAGTGGGCAGATGGAGAGGATATGGCACCCACACGCGGGTCCTCACCCCGTGACAAACATGAGAATAGCAGTCGAAGCCATAGAGACTCGTACAGAGACGACCGAAGGCGCAAACGTTCAAAACGTCATTACGACGATGACAGACCCGAATTCATGGCGGCTGGGTTCTCCACCCCGCAATGATCAGGACAGAAGCGACCGACGGTCGGAAGATCGGCGAGACAGTCGAGATGATCGGCGAGACAGTCGAGATGATCGTCGAGAGTCGAGATGACGTCGAGACGGCCAACGCAGTGATAGCTACAAGAGGAAGGATTGGCGCAAGTCACGGGCACAATCTGAGCGATCATTCGAAGAAAAGATGGACGCTGATTGCAGATTCCACCTGTACAAGGGGGACGATGGAAAACTGCGATCCAACCACTCGATGAGAAACTGCAGGGAGTTCGACCAAATGGCGACTGATTACGTAAATCGCAGAAAGGCAGCAGCCGCACAAGCACCTGCACCCGTGCCTCAGCCAAACAACGTGCCTGTTCTGATGGCACCACCTCCACCACCACAGCCTGCCCCAGGCGGAAATCTCGCGGGTGCCATACAGCCCGTGCCTCGGGTGGACGAACCACAGTACCCTCCGCCCCAAGGGCAGATGTACATGATACAGAAAGGTCGACCTTCCAACAGGGAGCAAAAACTTCGCACTCGACAGGTAAACATGGCGGTCATGTCACCTCCTGCGGTGACAATACTTGAAGGAGCCGAAACTACAATAAGCTTCAGCAAAGAGGACCACCCTCCATCGGTTGTTCGACCAGGGCACTCTGCTCTGGTACTCGACGCGCAAATTGGAGGCTACGCCATGTCCAAGGTCTTCATGGATGGTGGGAGCGGCATAAACATCATCTTCGCAGATACGCTCCGCAAAATGAACAGGTCAGTCGAAAACCTGCCAAGATCTTCAAATACCTTCCACGGTATCGTTCCAGGGAAAGCAATAAGCCCAGAGGGCACCATACAACTCGACGTAACGTTCGGGGACAAGCACCACTTCAGGACAGAGTCGATTGAGTTCGAAGTGGTCGACTGGAAGTCACAATACCATGCTATACTTGGACGCCCGACGTTCGCTCGATTCATGGCGGTGCCACATTACGCATACCTCCAGCTGAAGATGCCTGGACCAAAAGGAGTAATCACAGTCAAGGGGAACTTCCAAAAGTCTGACTCTTGCGACCGAGAATTCAGCAAAATCTCTGAGATGTTTGGCATGGAAGCAACACTCGCTGATCTAGCGGTCTCCAACGATCGAACACTTATGCCAGAGCACAAAAAGGTGGCAGTCGACAGAGCATTCAGTGCCACCAATGACACAAGATCGCATCAGGTGCACCCGACTGACCCGACCAAGACAGTCAATGTCTCGTCGAGTCTGCCTATCGCATAGGAAAGCGCGCTCGTCGAATTCCTCCGTGAGAACTGGGATATATTTGCATGGTGTCCAGCAGACATGCCAGGTATTCCCAGGGAATTCGCCGAGCACTCTCTCCAGCTACTTCCAGGTGCTAAACCAGTCAACAAACAATGCGCCGCATATCCGGCCCAAAAAGAACTGCAGTCGAAGCCGAAGTCGACAGGCTACTCGCAGCAGGATTCATCAGAGAGATCAAGAAATCACAATGGGTGGCCAACCCCGTACTTGTAGAGAAGAAGCATACAGACATCCTGCGGATGTGTGTAGATTTTACAGCACTCAATAAGTGCTGTCCAAAGGATCACTTTCCACTACCTCGAATCGACCAGATCGTCGACTCCACCGCCGGGTGCGCTCGCTTGTCCTTCCTGGATGCTTACTCGGGTTACCACCAGATAAGGATGAAGGAAGAGGATGAAGAAAAACGGCGTTCATAACCCCACTCGGGGTCTACTGCTACACCACAATGCCTTTCGGGCTCAAAACGCAGGCGCAACCTATCAGCGCATGATGCAAGATTGCCTCAAGAAGCAGATTGGGCGAAACGTCCAGGTCTATGTAGATGACATCGTCATCACCACAAGAGAGAAAAACACTACTCGATGACTTGCGGAGACATTCGCAAACCTCAAACGCTTCCACATCAAGCTCAACCCGAAGAAGTGCACGTTCGGCGTGCCAGCCGGGCAACTCCTCGGGTATCTAGTCTCAGCTCGAGGAATCGAGGCGGACCCGGAGAAAATACAGGCCATCTTGACGATGCAAAGGCCTTCAAAGCTCCACGACGTGCAAAAGTTGGCGGGTAGAGTAGCAGCACTCAGTCGATTCATCAGCAAGCTAGGCGAAAAAGCACTCCCGTTCTATCGACTGATGAAGAAGCAGATAAGTTCGAGTGGACGCCAGAAGCCGAAGCAGCCTTCACGGACCTCAAGCGAGTCCTCACAAGCCCTCCAATCCTCGTAGCACCAAGGGAACGCGAGCCACTATACCTATATGTCTCTGCAACTAATAGGGTGGTGAGCACTGTTCTGTGGTCGAACGCAGAGAGGAGGGACACGCCAAAGCATACAACGTCCAGTCTATTACTTGAGTGAAGTGCTCTCCACATCAAAGCAGCGGTACCCGCACTATCAGAAGCTGGTACGCCGTGTTCATGTCCTCAAGGAAGCTGACGCATTACTTCTCCGAGCACCCGATCACTGTAATCAGCACTTCAGGGATCGGGGACATCCTCACAAACCCCAATGCAACTGGGCGAGTAGCAAAATGGCTCATCGAGCTAGCACCAAGAGACATCAAGTATGATTACCCGAAGGCCATCAAAGCACAAGTTTACCCGACTTCCACACCGAGTGGATTGAAGCTCAGCTCCCAGGAGCACCAGATGTGTCCAATTCTGGACATGTACTTTGATGGCTCGAAGAAAAACGAAGGCGCAGGCGCAGGTGTCATCCTCATATCACCAAAAGGCGACAAGCTCCGCTACATCCTGCAAATGGGATTCGAGTTCCCATCCAATAACGAAGCAGAATGAGGCTCTGATCCATGGCATGAGGATGGCCAAAGCCCTCGGGTGCACTCGACTGATGATCTACGGCGACTCGAATCTGGTGGTGCAGCAAACAATGAAGGCTGTGACGCAATCGCAGATAACATGATCGCCTACCGTGACTGTACAACATCATGGAGGGCAGCTTCGAAGGCTGCGAGTTGCGGCACATAGGGCGTGAAGCAATGAAGAAGCAGATAAGTTAGCCAACATTGGTGCGACCAAAGCACCAGTGCCACCTGGTGTCTTCTTCGAGCGCATCGAGCACAGATCAATCAAAAAGAAGCGCAACTCCTGCATCAGCCGCACCAGCCAAGAGCAAACACCTAGCACAGAGGACCCACCAGTCGAGGTACTCCTCATCGAGCCAACTTGGACTCAACCTTCCTCGCATACATACTCCGCGGCGAGGTACCCGAAGACTTCACAGAGTCAAGACGCGTCACTCGACGATCTAAAGCATACACTGTCATCAACGGTGAACTTTACAAACGCAGCATATCAGGTATGTTCCAGCGTTGCATAGCATTTGAAGATGGCCAAGCCATCCTTCGTGATATTCATGCAGGTACTTGCGGGCATCACGCCAGCAGTCGATCACTCGTAGCCAAAGCCTTTCGCGCAGGCTTCTACTGGCCCACAGCACTCAAAGACGCGGAGGACATAGTCAAAAGGTGCATCGGCTGCCAAAAATTCGCCACAAAGCCGCACGCACCCGCATCGGCGTTGAAGACAATACCATTGGCCTGGCCTTTCGCCCAGTGGGGGCTCGATATGGTTGGGCCACTCAAAAAATCCTCCCATGGAGGGCATACTCACCTTCTGGTGGCGGTCGACAAGTTCACCAAGTGGATTGAAGCAGTACCCATCACAAGTTCGACTGCCACTACAGCAGTCAATTTCATAAAATCCATCATATACCGCTTTGGTGTGCCAATAGCATCATCACTGACAACGGTACAAACTTCACGGCTGAGGAATTCAAATCCTTCTGTTGGGGATATCCAAGTAGGGGTATCTCTAACATGGGTCAATCCGGCTAACAAGGCGGATGCCAAACAAGGCGGATGACAACAAGGCAGAAGGCGGATGACAACTAGGCGGAAGGCGGGATGGAAACAAGGCAGCGGCTGGATGACAAACAAGGCAGCCGGCAAGAAGGAGGCCCAAGACTGAAGCCCACGAAGCCACCAAGTCCAAGAAGGCGGTAACTTGCCGGCTAAGCATTGGACTCCGTAGACTTGCCGGATACGTATTCCTTGTAAACCTAGGTCCAGCCGCTATATAAGCTGGACCTCGGGACGCCTTTAGGGCATCGAAACCAATCCATATTCTCTCATACATCCAACCATTGTAACCTGTTCACGGCGATATTGCCTTATAGTGAATTATAGCAGCACGTAGGGCCGCAACCGCCGTGGTGCCTGAAGCTGGGTAAACCGCCGTGTACAATCCCGACCTTGACGACGTCCACTTCTTGCCCTACGTTCACCCTCGGCTAGCAGGACCCCGTCTCCTATTCAAGATGCCGGATACGACGACAGTTGGCGCCACCGTGGGGCATAAGGCGTCAGGCGTCAGTTCAGGCTGGGAACATCTTCATCGACAAAATCGCATCTGGTGGCTGATTTGCTCCGGCACGATCAACGTCATCAGCCAGATCGCATCTAGACGTCACAGTCAAAAACGCGTCGACCAGATCTCATCTTGCCCGTTTGTACGCCGGTATGATTGGCAAGTTTCGTCGCCAACAAGAAGACCTGGCGGCCGGCTGCTGGCGTACCGGCAAGCATCATCTACACCAACTCCTACGCCCGGGGCTGCGTATTGCCGTCTTGCTTTGGCTTCCGAGCCGGGCAACGCTCTGTTTCGGGCAGAAGCGATTGCATGCATGTCTGCGCCAAGCTTTCTTGTCCGCGCCGACACGCGTTCGCACGCATACAGCATGGCAGATCCCTTATGTGCGTCTGGACGTCTGGTGAAATCAAACTGATCAAAGGCAAGGCGATCAGCAGGACCATGGCTCTGCTACTTGCGTGCATGGTTTCGCCAGATTTGCTCAGCGCCGCCTTCGGCATGTCCGCAGGCCACCGTATCGAGTCTCGAGAGGCGCAAGACGCAAAGCGGCCTTCAGCACGGTGGCCGGCGGCAAGGCGCCTTGCCTCGAGCTGTCGCCTTAGCTGTACGGCAGATCCGTTCTGCTAAAGAGTACTAATAAACATGCAAAACCAATTTGCATCAAACAAGCCTACGTACATGACTGCCAGTGATCTTGTCTCCTCTATATTGGAAAAAGAGCAAGGCTAGCTGCTGTACGTACAGGCAAAAAACCAAAGATGCATGTGGGCACGTCTTACGAGATCGATTTTACTTCCAGAAAGTAAAACCTCTCGTCCGTGTTTATCTCAGCAGATAAGTAATACTTCTCGATCCGTTATAAGAGTCGTAGGAATACACACTAGTAGTACAATGCATGCATGTCTGGCGAATCTTATTTCGGATAGGAGGGAGTATATTAAGTCAGTTCATGAATCCATTGGATCGAATCAGCGACCGATATTCAAAGTCGTCAGAATCTCGCCGTCAATGATGTTAGCGGGACGCCGCCATCATTGCATTGGCTTAGGTAAATTCACCACCAGATCGCTAGCTGTTATTTTCGATCGCCGAACCTGACCGTTTGGGAAGACATCGATTGGTACAAAAACACTCTAGCTCCGCGTTCTAGCTTAAACTGCTAACGCGGGCACGTCGCCTGTCCGGCATATTTATCGTCGCGTTCCGACGCGGCACACCGCCTTTCCGGCAATTTATTGACGCGTTCGGCTTAATTGCTAACGCGGCAAAACGCCTATCAGCATACTTGTCATCACGTGCCGGCTTAATTGCTAACGTGACACAATGCTTTTCAGCATACTTATCATCATCACTGCGCCTCGGCTTAATTGCCGGCGGGGCTACTGTCGTCGCCTATTCGTCAAGCACGGCGTAACCGACAAGCTATGGCATGCCAGTGTAAGAGAAGAAATAGGAAGTCGCGCTTTGCTGAAATCAGGCTCGGTACTGGGGGTGCCGCTACATCCCGGGGGCTGCCGCCTACATTCTGGGGCTGCCATCTTCCGCCTCGACCTTCTCGACATCGACGTCAAGCATCAAACAGCTAAGTTCTTTATACATTTAATTTAATTGTATGATCTTGAAATAGAGTCTATGGTTTGCTCATTATGCTTTGAGATCATGCGTCTTTTGTCTTTTCATATGTTCATCATATACTCTTAGTATCAAGGTTGCCCGAAATCTGCTCTGTGCTAGTGGTTCAAACTTTTTGATACTTGCCGCCTCGGGCCAAATTAAGCAATCATTTTGCACCGTCTATATCTTTATTTGATTGTTTATATGTGGGTTGCCTAGTAGTATTTTTGGCACCTACATGCCGGATTCGGTCTCTGAGTCTATAACTATTGGTACTAACCCTGGTTGACTCAGATAAAGTAACTGCGCTGCGGTACCGCCAACATACAAAAAGCTAAGTTATAGGCAGATAATATTAAGGCGGGCCACATAAAATTTACAACCAAGTGTTTGTGCAATAATGCGGCTTAGGCCTTAAAATTATTCAGCTTTACATTAAAAAGTACATCTTAATGCAGCTATGTTTATATGCAGGTTACTTGACACCTGGGGGCTGCGATCGTAGCATGTTTCTTCAAGTCTTAAGCCACCTTTTCGTCAAGGCGTCAAACCTCGGCAACTAGAACCATTCGATCTACAACGCCACAAGTCTCTTCTGAGCATCGAGCCGACTTTCGAGTACGCGACTCAAACGCTCGGGGGCTGCAGATAGGCGGATCAGAAAAACTCTGGCTAAAAGAAGCCCGGGGGATCGACGTCAACATTCCTGTCCATTACTCGGGGGCTGCATGACTTGCAACTCGTTGCCAACAACATGGCCGCCTTGTCGTCAGCGACGCGGCCACCATATCGCCTCCGTGGCACAACCACCTTGTTGACAGCAAACACAATCGCCTACGTGGCATGGCCGCCTTGTCGTCAGCGACACGGCCCCTTCATCGCGTTTGGTTGAAGCGAATTGATCGCCGATTGTTAGTTGTTGTTTCAATCGCCCAAACCTGCCCAGTTTGGGGGGACATCGATTGGTACAAATAATAAAGCTCCATGTTCTGGCTTAATTGCTACGTGGTACAGCCGATTGTCGTCAGCGACACGGCCGCCTTTATTGTCAACAACACGGTTGCCTCCGTGGTATAGCACCTGGTTGTCATGACTGCCTCTGCAGCAACAACATTCATGCACCGTTCCACCTCTCTGCCTGTTCAAACTGTCGTGAACCAGAGCAATGCGAACGTGCTAGCTGTTGGCTTCATCCAGTCACATTTGATAAGACCTTGTCTAGAAGAATCCTGACAGCAGTCAGGCCGTCTTTCCATGTTGGCGGCATCGGTCCGGCTACTTTAGGCGGACTGCGCCTACTTCAACTTCGGAATGCTTCAAGCTCTTCAGCCGCTACATTCAAGAAACAAGACGGGACGTCGCAGACAAGGGAAGACGGCAACTGGAGAACTTAACCTTTCCGGGGGCTAATGTTGGGGATATACCAAGTAGGGGTATCTCTAACATGGTCAATCCGGCTAACAAGGCGGATGCCAAACAAGGCGGATGACAACAAGGCAGAAGGCGGATGACAACTAGGCGGAAGGCGGATGGCAAACAAGGCAGCGGCTGGTTGACAAACAAGGCAGCCGGCAAGAAGGAGGCCCAAGACTGAAGCCCACGAAGCCACCAAGTCCAGAAGGCGGTAACTTGCCGGCTAAGCATGACTCCGTAGACTTGCCGGATACGTAATCTCCTTGTAACCACTAGGTCCAGCCGCCTATATAAGCTGGACTCGGGACGCCTTTAGGGCATCGAACCAATCCATATTCTCTCATACATCCAACCATTGTAACCTGTTCACGGCGATATTGCCTTTAGTGAATTATAGCAGCACGTAGGGCAACGCCACCGCGTGGTGCCTGAAGCTGGGTAAACCGCCGTGTACAATCGCCGACTTGACGACGTCCACCTTCTTGCCCTACGTTCACCTCGGCTAGCAGGACCCCGTCTCCTATCCAAGATGCCGATACGACGACACCTTCTGCAAAGAGCAAGATATCACGCTCAATTATGCATCGGTGGCGCACCCGCAGTCAAATGGCCAGGTCGAAAAGGCCAATGGGCTTGTGACGAGTGGGATCAAGAAGCGCCTCCTGGTGCCACTCAAAAGGGCTGCGGGTGCTTGGGTAGAAGAGCTCCCGTCTGTGCTATGGATCCTACGCACAACACCAATGCCTCAACGCAATTCACTCCGTTCTTCATGGTCTACGCGAGAGGCAATCTGCTATCAGACGTAAGGTTCAACGCGCAAGGGTCGAAGCATTCAATGAAGACGATGCAGATGAAGCACTCGAAGATGCGGTCGACTTGCTCGAAGAAGCACGCAACACAGCTAGCACGTACAGCTGTCTACCAGCAAGATCTACGCAACTATCACAGCCGTCGACTGCGTACCAGGTCCTTCGAGGTGGGTGACTTGGTACTTCGACTGAAGCAGAAGAAGGTGCATAAACTTGCTTCTCCATGGGAAGGACCCTTCATCATCACCGAGGTCATAGGTGGTGGAGCATACAGACTGAAGCATGCGAAGACCGGCGAACTCTCTCACAATCCTTGGAACGTTGCGCAGCTGCGCCGTTTCTATGCTTAGATTGCTCAGTCGCATAATGTAATAGGCTCATATGTCGGATGGCTGCAGGTTTCAGACGCGCTCTTTTCCTTACCAGGGTACCTAAGGGGACTGGAAGGTTTTTAATGAGGCGGCCTGCAGCCTAACATTCATAAATGGAATATAGTCAATAAATTCCTTACTTTTCCTGCTTACTACTCGCATAGCTTATCAGCACAAAACTTAGCCACACCGTATGCTCGGGGGCTGAGTTATCTCAAAACATAAAAGCTTTCGCTCTTCAAACAATAATTCAGCCACACTCGAATACTCGGGGGCTGGATCGTAACACTAAACACAAAGGAAAAAGTTGCTCAACCCCAATCAATCACTCGGGGGCTGAGCCTGCAGGCATAAGTTGAAGCTTCAACTCTCATAAAATTCATAACCTCACTCGGGGGCTATGTAATTCATGATCTATGTAAACTGTTTTCATAAACCCCACTCGATACACTCGGGGGCTGCATACATACAAGTGAACAAATATGTACTAAGTGGCAAATTTACACTCGGGGGCTGTTCCCTATACATAATACCTAATCTTCTGGTTCATTTGCTGGAAGAACAGGGCCCATAAGTTGCGCTTGATAGCAATCAACCAATGTCCTCGCGTGATCGAATGTTTCGTCAAGGTTCGACTGGGACAAAGAAGATCCAGGCACGGGTGGACGTAGCTGCAAATTTGGACGTTGACTTCGGAGATACGCCATGGTTGCATTGGCACCGTCCACAAGCTTCTGGGTGATGAAGCCTCGAATGGAACCTGTTGACCGGAAGAGATCGAGCAACGCGTGGATTCCTTGAGGTTGTGGCCCAGTCGGAAAAACCATCTGGTTGATTCGACTGAAGGCCGACCTGCACAATTCAAGAAGCATAGTGCTCCGCCACACCCGATCTTGCAGAGTCGCAAGTATGCGTGCTCGGTGCTTGTCCAATCGAAAGTGCTGGCGGCCAGTCGTGGGTTCGTCAGTTGCCATGTTCAACTGCTCATCCACGCGAGCCTGCTCCGCCTGGAAATCTTGAACAAAACCTGCAACAACACAAGTTGGGTGAACAAAAAAGAACAGGCTGTGAACTCATAAGATCAAGGCAGTCATGCTTACACTCGAGCTGTCTGTTCACGATCTCCATCTCGCCAAGCACATACTCCTCCCGTTGGGTGGGTAAAGCAGGCCTTGCCCTCATCCTTTCCAGCTCGCTTCGGGCACTCGCCAGTTCCTGCTCCTGTTTCGCAAGTCGAGCCTTCATATAACGTATTACCGCGGCATCATTTGACGCCTGAGCTCGAGATCGAGAAGGGGTATGATGCCGCGACGAACTGGATGAAGTGGCGGCTGGCCGTTTCTGTTCCAAGCATCATAAAAGTTTCATGAGAAACTATTCACAAAGCTCAGACGAGCAACAACATACAGCTTTACAAAAGAATCATAACGAGGAGCATAAATTCATACAAAGGTAGCAAAAGCACATGCATACTCGCATGGTCATAAGTTTAATTACAAGACATCAAAGGCGCGGCTGCCCTACTTCTCAGATTGACTCTGACCTAGCCCTACTCGCACGAGCGGCGACCTCTTCTGCCCGGCGCTCCATGGTGGTCATAAAAGTTTCAGCCAACTTTGCGGCTGGCTCGTTCAAATGCTTTAGGGACACCAATTTCCCGCCAGGCTTACGAGGGAAAGCAGACAGAGCGGCTTCGAAGTCACCCTCTATCCCATGACCTAAAAGGAGTTTGAGGGTGGTCTCTGAGCCGCGTACCGTCAAAGCGCGAGCAAATTCGTCATAGTCGAAGTTCCCGGGCCCAGGACGTCTGCGAAGCCATCCACAGTCGAAGGAGGTTGGCTGGAGGGGAACACATCCTTGAACACGGCGCCGAGCGTGCTCGTAGATTTGGCGAGTGCGTCCTTGGCTTGGGTAGAGACGACATCCAGGTCGCCGATTGCGCGGTCAAGGGACAAATCGACACTCGGTTGATCTACAGGTGTCGATGCCCCAACAGCTCCTTCAAAAAAGCAGAAGTAAAAAAATGTTACATACTATTCAGTGGCAAAAGAAGTAGGCAAAAAGTGAAAGGCTCGACTCACCGCCTACGTCTCGGGTGAGGCTCGCCAGGCGCTCAGCATAATTCTTCTCGCGCAAAGCGGCGGAGTCTTGGCATCATCCAAGGCCTTCTTCGACTCCTCGCGCTCCTTGGCGAGTGTCTCTTCTAACTCTTTAACCCGAGATTCAGCGTTGCCTTGTCACCTGAGATAGATGGGCAGATGTCATTCACAATCGACAAGGCAAAGACTTACAGAAACCCAAGATACTTACGGGTGAGCTGCTCCATAACAGCGCGCAGATTATCCTCTCCTGTTCAACCTGGACAAATGCTTTACCTGATTCCACCAGGTTGAGGTAGAAGGGCTGCACGCACACGAAACCAACATAAGCTATACACAAATAGGTCCAGAAGGAAGACTCGACAAAAAGACACTTACGTGTTCAATCCAAGGCGCGGGCTTGGCAGCAGAAGTTCCAATTTGCGGAGTCGATGTACTCGCAATATTGGCAGCCTCAATGGAAGTGGTCGTGGCTATTGTTTTCACAACCTCAGCCGCAACAGAGAGGCTTCAGGCTGATCTGGAGTCGAGGCTCTCACGGTTGGAGGAGTTGGAGGTCGCACAGTCTCGGCACTACAGTGACCGAAAGGCATACAACATAAGCAAAAGTACATAACTCACAAAATATTATTAAGTGCAAAAAGGAGCAAACCTGTGCTCTTCTTCATCCTCAGTGTCGAGCTCGTCAAAGTTTGGGCCTCCAAAAGGTAGCTGCCCACTCGACTGAGGAGGAGGAGGAGCCGAGCTCAAAGGACTCACGTCCAAGGGAGCAGCTGTGGTCGTAGGAGACGGAGCTGAGTTTCCATCATCCCTCACATGATTCCCTCGCGGGTGAGCTCGTGGAAGAAGACAAAACTTGGGCTGCCCGACGGCGCTTGCGAAGAGGAACCTCGCTAAATCCTCACTCGCGGCAGGCTCCTTGCCTGTGCTTCCTCTACCCCTTCCTCTTCAACCTCTTCTGTGGGTGAAGTGGTAGCCGAAGGTAAAGGCGATTCATCCCTTCGCTTCTACTGTCACCTCTGTTTCATAAGTTGGCCCATCTTCGGGAAGAGGAGGAAGAGTGGAGGTAGTCGAGTGGCCCTGCATACAAGATATAGCAGTCGAAAGTCAAAAAGATGCACAGAAGGATAAAAAACAGAAGATCATATACTCGAAAGATTCACTAACCTCTGCAAAGGCTTTTCAGCCCCATAAGGATCGACTGGGCAGTCGACGTTGCAGGGCTCGCTCTGTTTAGTACTGGTGATGGACCGCACATGTGTCACCAGTTCACTCCTCGACAGCTCCTCCTTGCTCATTCGAGTGGAGTCGAGGGGACCTTCATACTCCACATTGGGTGGGCACGAGCGCGGAGTGGCCATACCCGCTCTTCACAAAGGTGGCAATCAGATGCACACCGTGATGCTGTTCAGGAGCCCTCCAATTGTCTCCAGCATAGGCGCTGCTTCCGCCACTTCTTCAGTCGAAGCTCATGGTCCAGGCTTTCGTCCTAGCGGCTATACCAGCAGTCGAAAATGCTGGGGCCACATTTTGGTCCACTTGCACATAGAACCACCTCTTCCTCCACCCCTGCGCCGAGTCGACTGGCTTCAGGGCGAAGTACCGGGTGTCGCTGCGCACTTGGATCTGCAGGCCTCCGACTGGTAGGTTCGGCACCTCGGTTGTTTGGCCGGACCATGAAGATGGACTTCCATAATGCCCAACTCGGAGCAACACCCAAAAAACACTCGCACAGCGTGATGAAACACGCAATGTGCAGAATACCGTTCGGGGTGAGATCATGGATCTGCACCCCGTAGGCAAAAAGCAAACCTCGCACGAAATCATGGAGGGGGAGCGAGAAACCCCTAGGCAAAAACTCCGCGAAACAGACGCGCTCGTTAGCGCGAGGCTCGGGAAGTACCTCCTTGGGCGAAGGTGCGCGGACGAGGAGTTGGTCGGAAGGTGGCAGCAATCCTTCCTCGCGCAGCTTGTCCAGCTGCGCATCCTTCAGGGTGGATTTCATCCAATCCCCATTGGTCTTCTTGAGGTCGACGGCGGCCGCAGATGTGCTAGCCGCAATCTTCTTCCCCTTCTTCGCCGCCGCATCGGGCGCGGCGGCAGCAGTCGAGGCGGAGCGCTTGTTGCGCCGCTTTCTTCATCGTCAACGAGAGGTGGGAGAGGCAGAGCTTTGGCAGAGCAATGGAGGCAGAGCGCGAGGAAGACGATGGAACAGGGGCGGCGCGCAGAGCAAATGGCAGGTAAAAAACAAATGCCAGCGCCGTTCCCCTATTTACCACAAGTCAAAAGCAATCACAGCCATTCAGATCCAAATCGTGCGTTACGCACGCAATCTGACCGTACACGTGGCAAACGCGGAGGGCAACCGTCGCCGGCCACTCCGCCCACTACGCACGTAAAAAGAGGAGCCATCATCACGCTTGCGGAAAAAGTGGGCCCGTATAGTCAAATCAAGTCCAAACGGCACCGTCTTCGGTCAGCTCTGCACAAATGGGCCCACCTACGTGTCACGTCCATCAATCGCAGCATAACGCACGCCACGCGTGTCAGAAATCGCAGTCGAATAAACGTCATCCCTGACGTCATTGAGCATCTGTTCAGAAAATACGTTCGAGTATGCTCACGCATATTGGTCACTCGATTGCCCTGATTAGTTCGGGTGTGACAAAACTTTCTTAAGGCAAAATTGGTCACTCGACCGTTCCTTCGACTAAGTCATATTACTCCCATCGGGAGCATGTTCAAAAAATTCTTCGACTGAAGATGCTTAGGATGATTGAGATTATCCTCCATTTACAAGTAATACAGCATAATCTCGGGGGCTACTCCCATCGGGAGCACTGTCGTGCACCCGATAGAATTATGGCACAATTTCTTCGATTAACATATGCAGAGTTTTTGAGATTATCCTCCATTGCAAAACAATAAAGCACAATCTCGGGGGCTACTCCCATCGGGAGCGCTGTCGCGCACCCGATAGCATAACGGCAAATATCAGTCGACAAAGGGCATGACTCGTCCAACAAAGTTCAGAAATCATACTCGAAACATTCCCGAGTTGCGTCAGTCGCAAATACCTCGGATGCTGCATGCATAGTGCAAAGGTAAGACCCGCCGAACTTTCGAGCTGGGCTAAGGACCGTTCCAGCAACGTTAATCCTTACACTTTCCGTGTCAGCAGCAGACATGATGAAAATCCCGACGGACGCGTTGGGTAAAATTCAAAGTTATACTGCAGATCGACTCAGTAAGACCTCAAGCGGCCTAGTCGAATCTGACCAGTTTGTTCCAGATTCGAGTCCGGGGACTCGAGTTTGATTGAAAGCTAGTAAGGTTTTACCCGAATGTGTAGTTAACCAGTCCCGATCCGTCGAGTGTACTGGGCCTGCTAAGCTATTATCCCTTGATCATCATAAACACAGTCGATGAGATACTCGACATAGCCAAACGTGTGCTATTCATACAGGAATTCCAAATTATATATACAGAATTCAAAGCATATGACGTGCACTACGAAAGAGTCCATGCCCGATTCTTCGAGTCAGCCAAGTACTCGGGGGCTACTGACATGGGTATACATATCGGGTACCCTACCATGAGGGTACCTGGTGCACGTGACGACTAAGGCCCAATATCGAAGAGCCTACTCGAAGCCCAAGACAAGAGGCCCAAGAAGATGGAGTACCCTCCAAGACTAGACATAGGCATAGTCGGTTTAGGCTTTCCTTTGTGTAAACTAGGTCGGTTACAAACTCCCGAGACCCAGCCTATTTAAAGGGGGTACGATCTGGGACCAAGCCATACTCGAACCACCAAAGCTCTTGCGAGATCATCTCGCCGGAGCTCCCTGTAATCGCATAATCCACAATCAATACCAGACAAGCAGGAAGTAGGGTCTTTACCTCCACCCGAGGGGCCTGAACCTGGGTAAATCTTTGCCTCTGCTTGTCAGCCGACGAAACTACCAGTACTACCACGTTCTCTCCCCATAATCTCAACCCTAGGTCCTTAACCATGTGATTTGATGAGGGTACACCTCGTCGGCGATCATATTATCTGCGATTGCATCACAGGCCTTCATTGTTTGCTGTACCACAAGATTCGAGTCACCGTAGATCATCAGTCGAGTGCACCCAAGGGCTTTGGCCATCCTCATGCCATGGAGCAGAGCCTCATATCTGCTTCGTTATTGGACGGGAACTCGAACCCCATTTGTAGGATGTAGCGGAGCTTGTCGCCTTTTGGTGATATGAGGATAACACCTGCGCCTTCGTTTTTCTTTGAGCCGTCGAAGTACATAGTCCATGAGTTGGACACATCTGGTGCTCCTGGGAGCTGAGCTTCGATCCACTCGGTGTGGAAGTCAGGTAAAACTTGTGCTTTGATGGCCTTCGGGTAATCATACTTGATGTCTCTTGGTGCTAGCTCGATGAGCCATTTTGCTACTCGCCCAGTTGCGTTGGGGTTTGTGAGGATGTCCCGATCCCTGAGGTGCTGATTACAGTGATCGGGTGCTCGGAGAAGTAATGCGTCAGCTTCCTTGAGGACATGAACACGGCGTAGGCCAGCTTCTGATAGTGCGGGTACCGCTGCTTTGATGTGGAGAGCACTTCACTCAAGTAATAGACTGGACGTTGTATGCTTTGGGCGTGTCCCTCCTCCCTTCGTTCGACTACCAGTACGGTGCTTACCACCCTGTTAGTTGCAGAGACATATAGGTACAATGGCTCGCGTTCCCTTGGTGCGACGAGGATTGGAGGGCTTGTGAGGACTCGCTTGAGATCCGTAAAGGCTGCTTCAGCTTCTGGCGTCCACTCGAATTTATCTGCTTTCTTCATCAGTCGATAGAACGGGAGTGCTTTTTCGCCTAGCTTGCTGATGAATCGACTGAGCGCTGCACTCGACCCGCTAATTTTTGCACGTCATGGAGCTTTGAAGGCCTTTGCATCGTCAAGATGGCCTGTATTTTCTCCGGGTCTGCCTCGATTCCTCGAGCTGAGACTAGATACCCGAGGAGTTGCCCGGCTGGCACGCCGAACGTGCACTTCTTCGGGTTGAGCTTGATGTGGAAGCGTTTGAGGTTTGCGAATGTCTCTCGCAAGTCATCGAGTAGTGTGTTTTCCTCTCTTGTGGTGATGACGATGTCATCTACATAGACCTGGACGTTTCGCCCAATTTGCTTCTTGAGGCAATCTTGCATCATGCGCTGGTAGGTTGCGCCTGCGTTCTTGAGCCCGAAAGGCATTGTGGTGTAGCAGTAGACCCCGAGTGGGGTTATGAACGCCGTTTTCTCTTCATCCTCTTCCTTCATCCTTATCTGGTGGTAACCCGAGTAGCATCCAGGAAGGACAAGCGAGCGCACCGGCGGTGGAGTCGACGATCTGGTCGATTCGAGGTAGTGGAAAGTGATCCTTTGGACAACACTTATTGAGCTGTAAAATCTACGCACATCCGAAGGATATCTGTGTGCTTCTTCTCTACGAGTACGGGGTTGGCCACCCATTGTGATTTCTTGATCTCTCTGATGAATCCTGCTGCGAGTAGCCTGTCGACTTCGGCTTCGACTGCAGTTCTTTTTGGGCCGGATATGCGGCGCATTGTTTGCTTGACTGGTTTAGCATCTGGAAATAACTGGAGAGAGTGCTCGGCGAATTCCCTGGGAATACCTGGCATGTCGGCTGGACACCATGCAAATATATCCCAGTTCTCACGGAGGAATTCGACGAGCGCGCTTTCCTATGCGATAGGCAGACTCGACGAGACATTGACTGTCTTGGTCGGGTCAGTCGGGTGCACCTGATGCGATCTTGTGTCATTGGTGGCATTGAATGCTCTGTCGACTGCCACCTTTTTGTGTTCTGGCATAAGTGTTCGATCGTTGGAGACCGCTAGATCAGCGAGTGTTGCTTCCATGCCAAACATCTCAGAGATTTTGCTGAATTCTCGGTCGCAAGAGTCAGACTTTTGGAAGTTCCCTTGACTGTGATTACTCCTTTTGGTCCAGGCATCTTCAGCTGGAGGTATGCGTATGTGGCACCGCCATGAATCGAGCGAACGTCGGGCGTCCAAGTATAGCATGGTATTGTGACTTCCAGTCGACAACTTCGAACTCAATCGATTCTGTCCTGAAGTGGTTCTTGTCCCAAACGTTACGTCGAGTTGTATGGTGCCTTCTGGGCTTATTGCTTTGCCTGGGACGATACCGTGAAAGGTATTTGAAGACCTTGGCAGGTTTTCGACTGACCTGTTCATTTTGCGGAGCGTATCTGCGAAGATGATGTTTATGCCGCTGCCACCATCCATGAATACCTTGGACATGGCGTAGCCTCCAATTTGCGCGTCGAGTACCAGAGCAGAGTGCCCTGGACGAACAACCGACGGAGGGTGGTCCTCTTGCTGAAGCTTATTGTGGTTTCAGAACCCTTCAAGAATTCAGTTACAGCGGGAGGTGACATGACCGCCATGTTTACTTGTCGAGTGCGAAGTTTTTGCTCCCTGTTGGAAGGTCGACCTTTCTGTATCATGTACATCTGCCCTTGGGGCGGAGGGTACTGTGGCTCGTCCACCCGAGGTATGTGCTGTATGGCACCCGCGAGGTTTCCGCCTGCAGCAGGCTGTGGTGGGGGGGGTGGTGCCATCAGAACAGGCACATTGTTTGGCTGAGGCACGGGTGCAGGTGCTTGTGTGCTGCTGCCTTTCTGAGATTTACGTAATCAGTCGCCATTTGGTCGAACTCCCTGCAGTTTCTCATCGAGTGATTGGAGCGCAGTTTTCCGTCGTCCCCCTTGTACAGGTGGAATCTGCAATCAGCATCCATCTTTTCTTCGAATGATCGCTCAGATTGTGCCCGTGACTTGCGCCAGTCCTTCCTCTTGTAGCTATCACTGCGTTGGCCGCGTCTCGACTGTCCGACGATCATCTCGACTGTCCCGCGATCATCTCGACTGTCTCGCCGATCTTCTGACCGTCGGTCGCTTCTGTCCTGGTCATTGCGGGGTGTGGAGAACCCAGCCGCCATGAATTCGGGTCTGTCATCGTCGTAGTGACGTTTTGAACGTTTGCGCCTTCGGTCGTCTCTGTACGAGTCTCTGCGGCTTCGACTGCCGCTTTCATGATTGTCACGGGGTGAGGACCCGCGTGTGGTGCGCGCCATGTCTTCTCCGTCTGCCCACTCAGTCGCGGTCATCAAGAGGTTAGCCACAGAGGTTGGCTTTTTGCGACCAAGTGCTTCTTTGAGGTCTCGCCTGGCGAGTCCCATTATGAAAGCATCCATGGCCATATCTTCTGAAATTACTCCGACTGAGTTGCGTATCTCAGTCCATCGTCTGATGTATGACCTCAGCGTTTCGTCTGAACGTTGAACGCAGGCCCGCAGCTCCTCGAACGTTTTTGGGCGCTCACATAGAGGCTCGAAGTTTTTGATGAAGTCATCGCGGAAGTGATCCCACGAGTCGTACTTTGATGGAGGTAGGGCCTTGAGCCAGTCGCGGGCTGTGCCTTCGAGCATGAGTCGTATGTATTGCATGGCGTGGTGTTTGTACCTCGCTGGCACGCGACAGCCAGCCTGTAGTCTTCCAGCCACCCAGAAGGTTCCTGTCGACCCGTGTACTTGGGCTGTTCAGATGTGAGTTTGAACCCTTTGGGCATCCGTGTCTCGCGGACGCGTCGAGTGAAGCACAGAGCTCCATGTGGCTCAGGCTCTCGATCAGAGTATGAGTCGCTACTGTAAGATCTGCGTGATCTGCTCCTGGACCTGCGCCTGCGCGAGCCGCTTCTTTCCTCGAGTGGTGGCGGTGACCACTGTGATTATGCTCTTCCGACGTGCGTCGACTAGGGCACGGTCTCGACTCCCACCTGGAGTTCTTGGGTTTGGCGTATGGCCTTCGCCGCTAAGGCGAGTGATTTGATTGCTGGCGATGCAGTTTTGCATTGGGGTCATCAGCTGGAGGCTTGATTGATTCTAGGTATGCTGCAGCGGTGAAGAGGGCACCCGCAGCTGTTTTGGGTACTGGCACTCCCTCTTCGTCGTATGTCATGAAAGAGTTGCCTAAGTTGCGGGTGAGTGCCGCCCTTTCGTCTGGCGAGAGGTGTGACAACCTTGATCTGGGTCTTGTGTCTGCTCGCCCGGTGGAGCTCAGGGAGAGCTGTCTTCTTCGCGCACTCGACAAGCTAGCTTGCTTTTTGCGTTCTTCGAGTGTTGCTCTGACCTGCCGCAGTCGAAGTGATTCCTGCCAGTTGAAGTACTGGAAGGTAACATCTCCTCTTGTGTTGCGTCTGCTGGCATCATTGTGCACTCCTTGATGACTTTATCTGCTTTTGCTGCCATCTCAGCAGTGATTGTGAGAGTTGTGACTCCGTCCGGCATAGTAACTGTGCACGGGAATTCTGTAGGCCTGCGGCTGGCCGCAGCATCTGATGATTCTGCGGCGATGGCGACGTAGACCTGCTGGGGTATCACCCGAGGATATGTATGTGTGTCTTCGAGTCCTGTCATGGACTCGACATCGTCATCAAGGCTCATGTCGGAGTCGATATGCCCATCGAGTGGTCCGTCTGGACGGATCTCGCTGTTGATGCCTTCATCGCCTATGCTCATCTCGGCGTCGACGAAGTTGTTATGAATCTCAGAGTCGAGGTTGTTGTTGTTGGTGCAGATCTCGACGTGGTTGTCGATATGAGTTTCGAGTTCGTCGAAGTCGCTGAAGGAGATCCCGCAGTCGAAACTATCCTCGAGTGAGAGATCGAGCTCGGGATCGTTTGTGCGGTATGCTGATTCGGCCTCCTCGCCCTGAAGTTCTTCAATGAGCTCGTGCATCTCTCGTGTGGACATGGTTGTTGCAGAGCAAGCTTGGAGGATCGACGATGGTATGGACGCGGTTGAGGGATCCGCAGTCGAAGGAACCGCAACCGATGGAGCCTCGGGTGCGGAAGTCGCGAGTTGGCGTGGATCCGTCAAGTCCTGCACACCAAGCTTGTTGACGAAAAAATTGAACGAACCAACGGTTAAACCCAAACCTGACTCGAGATCGGAGAAGGCCTCCTGGAATCCTGGCGAGTGTGGCTCGAAATCCATCAGAGGATCCGATGCGCTTTTTGCGGGTGAAGCTGGCGTGTTGCCGTTTGTCGAGTGAGCCGGCGAGTTGCCGTGTGCCGCCTGAGTCGGCGAGTTCTGGTTTGTCGATGCAGCCGGCGAGTTGCCGTTTGTAGATCCGATCGGCGAGTCGCCGTTTTCCGATGGAACCGAAGAAACCGCGAGTCCAGCACTATTCTTTCCCACAGACGGCGCCAATTGACGAGGTGTACCCTCATCAAATCCCATGGTTAAGGACCTAGGGTTGAGATTATGGGGAGAGAACGTGGTAGTACTGGTAGTTTCGTCGGCTGACAAGCAGAGGCAAAGATTTACCCAGGTTCAGGCCCCTCGGGTGGAGGTAAAGACCCTACTTCCTGCTTGTCTGGTATTGATTGTGTGGATTATGCGATTACAGGGGAGCTCCGGCGAGGTATCGATCTCGCTAGAGCTTTTGGTGGTTCGAGTATGGCTTGTCCCTAGATCGGCACCCCTCCCAGCCTTTAAATAGGCTGGGTCTCGGGAGTTCGTAACCGACCTAGTTTACACGTAAGGAAAGTCTAAACCGACTATGCCTATGTCTAATCTTGGAGGGTGCTCCATCTTCTTGGGCCTCTTGTCTTGGGCTTCGAGTAGGCTCTTCGCTATTGGGCCTTAGTCGTCACGTGCACCAGGTACCCTCACGGTAGGGTACCCGAGATGTATATCCTTGTCAATGTGTAAACAGAAGAGAAAAAGAGGGATGATCTGACTCACTGTTAGAAATAACGTTCTTCATGGGAGCCGCTCTTGAAAGTCTGGTTGACAAGAGAGATATTGTTTTCACCACTACCATTCGTTGGCAATTCTCATACACCACTCAAAACTTATATTTTTATTCTCTATATGATTTCAAAAACTTAAAAAGCTCTAGCACATGATTTAATCCCTGCTTCCCTCTGCGAAGGGCCTTTCTTTTACTTTTATGTTGAGTCAGTAAACCTATTCCCTTCTTTCTTAAGCAAGCATTTGAGTTGTTGTGATTCAACCATCTATATATTAATATTATCAATCATGTCTGTTATCCTTCCTTGTTTTGCACAAGTCTTTTATCTGAACGAATATAACTTTGAAAGTTATCAATGACTGTAAAGAAATTGTGATAATTGAGCATGTAAGTTCTGCAATATAGCACGATATAAGGACTCTACTCGAAAGATAAGTACAATCTGTTAATTGTTCTCTGACCAAGAACGAAGTTTGCCATCACCAAACTATGATTTTCTTTATGCACCTTTATTGTGATTTCCATTACTCGTTTCAAGATAAGTTATATGAGGGGACGTTGCTGTCTAAAATGATTTGTGTATTAATACATGTTGATGCTTCTTGTCCGTATTCTTTATTATCGACGCTTCACTCCATAAACCTGTGGTCTTGTTTACTGAGTTCAGCTTTCGCTTGGGGACAAGCGAGGTCTAAGCTTGGGTGGAGTTGATACGTCCATTTTGCATCACCATTTTATATCATAATTTACTGCTATTCATTGATATATTTCATATTTGGATGATATACTTATGTTATTTTATCTTGTTTTCCATGTTTGATGATTATTGGAGAATTAACTGCCGGAGTCAGGATTCAGCTGGAAAAAGCATCGTCAAGACACCCTATTTCTGAAGACCGTCAATTCAGGGAAATTATGCTGAAGCTCCTATTTTATCAGATGCCGAAGCTAGCCAAAAGGGGAGGCTGAGATGGGCCACGAGGGGCCCACACCACCCCACGGCGCGGGGCCCACCATGGCCGCGCCGGGGCATGGTGTGGCCGCCCTGGCCCACCTCTGGCGCTCCCCCTTCGCGTACTTAATCCCCCAGAAACCCTAAGACGGGGAGAGCCATCGAGAAAATATTCCGCCGCCTCCACGAGGCGGAAACCACAGAGAGAGAAAAAGCTCCGGCAGGGAGAAATCTGCTGGGGAAATTCCTTCCCGGAGGGGGGAAATCATCGCCATCGTCATCGTCATCACGCTGGACTTCATCGGGATCATCATCATCATCATCTCCACCGCCGTCACCATCATCTCCACCGCTCCACTTCGTTTCGCTGTAACATCTAGGATTATACTTTGTGTAGGTCATAGGGGAAACTTTCCGGTGTTGATTACTACTTGTGGTTGATGCTATTAAGTTTTATCGGTGAATTGAAGTATATGTCCAGATTGTTATTCATCATTATATCACCTCTGATCATGATCCATATGATGTCTTGTGAGTAGTTCGTTCAGTTCTTGAGGACATGGGAGAAGTCATGCTGTTAGTAGTGGAATTATGTTGAGTAATATTTAATGGTTTGATATTTAAGTTGTGGTGTTATTCTTCTAGTGGTGTCGTATGAACGTCGACTACATGACACTTCACCTTTATGGGCCTAGGGGAATGCATTGTGTATTCGGCTACTAATTGTGGGGTTGCCGGAGTGACAGAAACCTAAACCCCCGTTAGTAAACCGGTGCATGAGGGAGTATACACTAGTACAGGACGACACATCGGAAACGGGCCAAAAAGCCCATCGGCAACGGAGAAAGGGTCCGTGTCCCCGCCTCTGTCACTGATGTGAAGCCTCACAATGGCAACGGAGATTTTGATCGTTTGCAATAAGTTTAGCAACGGGCATAATATATAACCGTTTCTGATGTGGTTATTAAATATTAAAAAAAATAGCCGGCTCGCAGCCGGCTCACAGCAGGAATTAGCCGGCTCACAGACATTCAATACAGCTGGATCAAAAAGGCGGAAGCACCCTTTTTGATCCAGCTGCTTGCTTGGGTGCTTCCTCCTTTTTGATCCAGCTGCTTGCTTGGGTGCTTCCTCCTTTTGATCCAGCTGCTTGCTTGGGTGCTTCCTCCTTTTGAGCTGCTTGCTTGGGTGCTTCCTCCTTTTGAGCTGCTTGCTTGGGTGCTTCCTCTTTTTGATCCAGCTGCTTGCTTGGGTGCTTCCTCCTTTTGAGCTGCTTGCTTGGGTGCTTCCTCCTTTTTGATCCAGCTGCTTGCTTGGGTGCTTTCTCCTTTTGAGCTGCTTGCTTGGGTGTTTCCTCCTTTTTGATCCAGCTGCTTGCTTGGGTGCTTCCTCCTTTTTGATCCAGCTGCTTGCTTGGGTGCTTCCTCCTTTTGAGCTGCTTGCTTGGGTGCTTCCTCCTTTTGAGCTGCTTGCTTGGGTGCTTCCTCTTTTTGATCCAGCTGCTTGCTTGGGTGCTTCCTCCTTTTGAGCTGCTTGCTTGGGTGCTTCCTCCTTTTTGATCCAGCTGCTTGCTTGGGTGCTTTCTCCTTTTGAGCTGCTTGCTTGGGTGTTTCCTCCTTTTTGATCCAGCTGCTTGCTTGGGTGCTTCCTCCTTTTGATCCAGCTGCTTGCTTGGGTGCTTCCTCCTTTTTGATCCAGCTGCTTGCTTGGGTGGCGGAAGGAGGAAGCACCCAAGCAAGCAGCTCAAAAGGAGGAAGCACCCAAGCAAGCAGCTGGATCAAAAGGCGGAAGCACCCAAGCAAGCAGGTGGATCAAAAAGGCGGAAGCACCCAAGCAGACAGCTGGATAAGTGCCTACAACACAAATATTAAGGATTTCAACACAAATAATTGTCCAGAGGGCAACAAGAAATATCAATATTCAGTTATTCACTACATATTACAAGTTTACAAATTAAATTACAAGTACAACTGAATCGATTAAAATTTCATAGACAACTAAAACAAATTTACAAGTACTTAATGTGCCCTGAAGCAATTCCAAAGCCAACCGAACAACCAGTATCGGTCTTAAACTAGCTAGCTAAACCGATTAGCTACTACTAGTACAACAATACTCAACGAAATGAGCTAGCTAAATCGATTAGCTACACAGTACTACTCAACGAAGTGTACGTACTCTGCTCGGCCAGCAGTGGAATACTTTTACGGTGGTACCTGGTGGCCGACTTGATTATACAACGCTATTCCTCAGATCAATTTAAAAAACCATATCGTGCATCCTACATCTTGATTAAATACTAAAATTATTCTGGTTGTGTACCTTGTGCTGAAGAAGCCGCAGGTGGAGGGATCTAGCAGTGGCGGGTACCCAAACTGGAGCAGCGCGCGGGCGTAGTCGATCGCCTTTTGCATCGCCGGTCGGGCTCGCACCAGATCGGCCGCCATGGCAGCAGTAGCCTGTTCGTCCCGCGCGGATCTGGACGCCGCGCCATCCTGCTCGCGGGAGGCCATCGTCGGACGCCTCGTCCATGCTCGTCGGCGACGTTGAGGGATTGCCGTCGGAGCTAACGGATCTGCTTGAGGACCGCCGCCGGAGCTAATGGATCTGCTTGAGGACCGCCGCCGTCGGAGCTCGTCGATTTGCTCAGGGACAACCGCCTCGTCCATGGAGGTGGCCGGCAACAAGGACGAGATAGGTGTGAGGATGGATGGAGAAGGGGGATCAGGCGCGTGCGGCTCTGCGGGAGAGGAAGGCGAGTGATGGGATAAGATCGGTGGCTAGGGTTTCAGAGTTTTTATACTATACCGATTCAGTTTGCATACGGGTCAGAATTTTAACCGTGTCCGATATCGTGGATTCACATTGCAAACGGTTGAATTAATTTAACCGTTTCCGATGTGTCGCGATTTGCGGACGCGGGATCTAATTTTCCGTGCACAGTGTTGTTTTACGTTGTTTTTTTGCTGCTGTTTCCATAGAGGGGTATCCTTAGTATCGTTCTGTACTAGTGATAGGATCTCAGAGTTTAAGGTTGTGGTTAGATTTATCTTAATTACTTCCTTATAACGCGGATGCTTGCAAGGGGTTTAATCACAAGTATGTATTAGTCCAAGTTAGGGCAGTGCATTAGCATAGGTTCACCCACACAACACTTATCAAAACAATAAAGATTAATCGGCTGTAGGAAGCGAAAGCACTTGACGAAATTCGTGTCCTCAAGAACATTTTGCCATCATAACTAAACCAACCGGTTTATCCTTTACTCTAAAAAGGATTGAGCCACTTGCTGCAATTATTATTACTGTCTTTTATTTACTCGTATTTCATTTATGTGCAATATCAAAAACCCATAAAAACTTGTCTGCTAGTATTTACAGTGATTTCTTGATCAAAACTACCTGTCAACACCTTCTGCTCCTCGTTCGGTTCGACACTCTTATTTATCGAAAGTACTACGATACACCCCTATACTTGTGGGTCATCAGTGGTTCGAGTATTGCGTGTACCTTCATCAGCGGCCCTCCCAACCTTTATATAATAGGCTGGGTCTCGGGAGTTCGCAACCGACTCAGATTTACAAGTAAGGAAAGTCTAAACCGACTATGGCTTCGTCTAACTTGGAGGATACTCCGTCTTCTTGGGCCTTCCTTTATGGGCTTCATGTAGGCTCTTGATAGTTGGGCCTAGTCGATACGTGCACCAAGTACCCTCATGGTAGGGTACCCGAAAGGTATATCCCCGTCACCATCCATGTAGAAAGAATCGTCCCAATACATCCCCAGTCCATGGAATCGTCCTCGTCCTCTTCAAGATCGGTGTGTCGCTGCCGCGAGTCGATCTGCTCCGTGGCAGAGTCCCAGTGGTCTTCCTCGGCGTCGTGTAGCAGGACCAGCAGCCGCGGCCACCCTGGTGAGTTGGGCGGTGCTGCAGATCGCCGGCGGAGGTAGCGGTGTAGGACGGCATCGGTACAGTAGCAGGGCCGGTGCAAGAAAACCTAGGAGTCAGGGACGGATAGGTCGATGGTGGGCTATGCACGTCGGCCGTGGTAGAGGTGATGAGGAATCTAGCCTAGACGTGCGGGAGTGTGCCGTCGGCGGCCGCCATGTTCACGAACGGAGCTTGGAAAATCTCCTTGACCAGCAGCAGACGTGAGATTTGTTCGGGGCGTCATGCGGGTTGAAACCCACGGGTTCAGCCTGTTTCTGAATTGTTTTTTCCAGGCCAAACCACACGCCTCACTCCACTAATTCGGTAAGCCCACACCGCACCGCTCCAAATTCTGTTCGGAACCATTTAAGCCCAAACGAAAGGAGTCCACAGCACAACCGCACCAAATATCCACTTGCATCCGCACCATTCTCAGGCTGAGCCACCACGGTCTCCTTCAGACGGCGGGGCGCACACGGCCAGATGTGCCCCGGATGGATGGGTGACCGAGCCCACTGCCCACCGCGGTCTCGTTGAAGCAGGCCAGTGGAGCGGGGTGAGCAGACATCGTCTGCGCACGGATCGAGTCAAGAAAGCGCCAGTCGCGTCTCCGGATGCTGCACCGCGCGTAAGGAAGAATCACTCGCAGATTGATGGATGTGTGCCTGCGCCCGTCGTCTTGTTGCTCCTAGTTTGTCTCGTCCCAGCTCGGTCGAGCGCCGTCGTCGTCTCGCGTAGCCTGAGCACGTAGGACGGCATCTCCGCACCTTCTGCCCGGCGGAGGTGGAGCCGCTGATGCCGACGTCGTCTACGGCGATGGCTGGCCGGGCCGGCGCCGGTAGCGACCTGCGAGTTGCAGGTTGCCCTATCTTGGGGAGGCAAGCTGCTGGGCTACGGACGTACGACGACTGCGCCACGACCGTGTGCGTGTGGCGCCGTCGTCGATCGTCTGGCCATGAATGATCCATTGATTTCCTCGGGAAGAAGCCCAAAGATACTAGTCAGATAATCAGATTGACTTTGTCGCACGCGCGCCACCGATCGATATGTTTCGACTTTCCACAACGGTCTTAATTCAGTTGTGGAGAAAGGTACAGGTACACGAGTGAAGAATCTTCTTGTTGATTTTTTGGCACGTTAGCTCCGGCGCCATTGCGTCGAAGCTCCCGGCGCGAAAATGAATGGCCGGCGCGCAACACAACATACAAATGCCTCATTCCTTCTCCAAGTTGGGGGCTTTGAACAGTAGTAGGGGTACTAGACTACGCAAGAAAGTTTCCAAAAGTCCTACACTAGAACGATTACGATACTACAGGAAATTCACCGCAAAATGCACAAGAAACGCAGCTCATCGTGAATTCGTGATGATACAATCATGCAAGCAAGCATGATCGAGCTGCCTGATCCATAATCACGATTAAGCTCCTCAAATTACTGCTCAACCACCACGCGATGTTCGTAAATCGCTCTTACACTATGTACACACACACACATTACACAACAGGCGCACATACAATGCGCTGATTAAGACGACGTGGCAGGCAGACATGACAGGTGATACAGATCAAGCAAGCTTGGCGGACGCGCTCCTCCGCCGCGGGACGACGCCGATGCCGGCGCCCTTCATCTCGGCGCGGAACTTGGCGGAGAGTGCGTTCCTCCCAGCCACGGGCGCGGTCGGCCAGAGCCCGACGCTGACGGCCATGTCCTTGAACCCTTCCAGCCGCTCCAGGGCCTCGACGACGGCGGCCATGCCCGGCCTGTCCCGCGGCTGCGGGCTGGTGCACTGCACCGCCAGGTGCGCCATCGCGCGCGCGCCCTTGACGGAGTAGTGTCCCGCGAGCTTGGGGTCCATGATGCACCGCAGGCGGCGGCTGCTGGCGAGGTAAGGGCGCGTCCAGTCCACGAGCTTGATGGTCTGCTCGGCGTGCGCGCTGCGGCCCCGGACGTGCTCCATGGCGCGGCGGGCCGTGAGGAGCTCAAGCAGCACCACGCCGAAGCTGTACACGTCGCTCTTCATCGTCAGGTGGCCCGTCTGGACATACTCCGGCGCCGCGTAGCCGTGGGTGCCCATCACGCGCGTCGTCACGTGCGTCTCCTCCCCCTCCGGCCCCATCTTGGCCAGCCCGAAGTCCGATAGCTTCGCCGTAAAATCCTGACCGATCGACGAGCCATCATAAGTTTATTAACTTGCGCGTCAATCGAATCGATGGATTTTGCAACTAAATTAGTGTGCGAACGAACGTACCGAGTCGAGCAGGATGTTGGAGGCCTTGAAGTCTCTGTAGATGACGGGCTGCTTGGCGCCATGGAGGAAGGCGAGCCCCTTGGCGGCGCCGATGGCGACCTTGAGCCTGGTGCCCCAGGGCAGCGTGGCGGATATCCTCCTGAAGAGGTGGTTCTCCAGGCTGCCGCGCGGCATGAACTCGTAGACGAGGAGGCGCTCCTCGTCCTCGCAGCAGTAGCCCAGCAGCTTCACCAGGTGCTGGTGCCGGAACTGCCCAAGGAAGATCACCTCGGCCTGCAGCCCCATGCACGGGACATGGAATCAAATTAGGTAAGTCGTTGGAGTTGGTACGATAAAGTAGGAATCAAATTAGCTAGCTAGTTGGAGTTGTTACACCATGTGCACGGTCACGGCACAAGTGTAACAGCAGCAGTATGTGCTTACCAGCCACTCCCTGTGGCCCTGGAGTCCGGCGACGTCGAGCTGCTTGACGGCGACGGGCTGGGGGTCGAGGCCGGGGCGCATGCCGGCGTCAACGAAGCCCTTGTGGACGGTGCCGAAGCCGCCCTCGCCGAGGAGGTAGCCGCTGGAGAAGTCGTGCGTGACGCCGCGGAGCTCGCTGACGCTGAAGGAGTGCAGCTGCATCGGGCCCACGCCATCTCCCCGGCCGCCACGTCGTCGTCGTCCTTGTCGTCCGTGGGCGTGGCACTGGCCGGGCTGTTGGTCATGGAGGAGAGGCGACGGAAGGAGGCGAGGCGGCGTGAAAACTCGGAACGCGCCGGGCGGCAGCGCGCGAGCCCGTTCCCGGCCCCCGCGGCCACCACGGCGTCCTCGGCGCTGCAGCACTTGGTGGCCGACGCCAGCCGGTCTCCACGGCTCGGCATCGTCGAGCTCACACTTTGGGCGCGCGAGAGAGGCGTGGGAAAGGAAAGCGATGAAAGAGCTAGAGAGCTTGGAGTGGTATGCGAATTGCAGACTTGCAGTGGTTGCGAGTGTGGTGGGGGGCGTGGGATGATATAGCAAGGAGAAATAGCGACGTACGGGGCCGGGCCGGGCCGGGGTGCGAAAAGGGAAGGCGGGGGCAACCGTTCCAACACACAACCCAACTGCCCCGAACCACTCCCGCTATCCTCTGAGATCTGGCTAGTGATGCACTGAGAGAGCTTATGGCATCGCCATCTTCGCCTTTTGTGTTCCATTTTGATTTTCTTGTCTTTTCTCTTAAAACGTACTCCCTCCGTTCACATACAAAAGACAAATTTAAGATAAATTGAGACATCAACGGAGGGAGTACGTTTTGTTAGCGCTAAACGCGCTTGTTAAACTGATCGCCGATCGATAAGGGGCGGGCCCTGGATTTGAAGAGTGTGTTGGAGGAATCATAATCTGGTACGCTCATGGCAAGTGAAACGGGACCCGGCAGATAGGAGGCCTGTGCGATGTTACGTGCCGCAAGCATAGGCCGGGTTGCACTTGGGCCGGTGAGCTCATCTCGTAGCCCGGCCATAGAAGGAAGATTATTTATAACTCGGAGTCCTTGTACAAGTTGGAGACTCAAAACTTGAAGATCATGAAGGACCTAAAAGTACCTAGATTAGGACTCAAGTTCGGGTATAACCCGGCTCTACCTTGTACGACCAGGAGACCCGGCCATCTATATAAGCGGGCTCCTAGGTCATAGATCAATACGCCCTATTGCTATCGAGCAAACCCCTTCTAAACTAAACTCGAGACCCGGTAGCGAACTCGACGCCTGTTTATCGAGATAGGCATATCAATACAAACAAGCAGGAAATAAGTCTTTATCTCTTATGGAGAGGCTGAACCTGGGTAAATCCTTTGTCCCCGTAGAGCTAGACAATCTCCTAAACAACAGAAGCGCTAGGTCCCCATATCGAAATCACCTCCGGATGATATCTGTTGTGACAACCCCACGACAGAGTGTGTATTCAAATTATGAAAGACCTACTTTTTTTGAAAGCCTAAAGCCTTGATTTTTGGCATATATAACCAATTTTATAGCACCATAATGTACAATTGTAGTCACTGTAGAATATATACAGAAGATATAGAACCATATTATCAAATAAAATTAATGTGTTATACTACCTAATAACTCGAAACGATTTTGTGTTTACCTTTGCCCCGACAGGTGGCTCGATTTGCATGAGCAAGTTCACAAGCAGACCATGTACTAGGTAAACAAACCAAATCGCTCAACGGCGACAAGTTTATCGGATTAGTCTCGCTCCAATGAAAGTCCTACGGGTTGTACTGAAATTTAATTGAAAACATATTCATGTTTAATTTGGTGCGACACTTCTCATATTGTAAAACTACCTCGAGAACACAAGTTGATACCAAGCACATTGCATACAAATACATCAACAAATCAAACTATGTATACATCAACGTAATAGAATCCATGTCATTTGGCGTTCATCGGTGAATATTCTAAGCAATGCTATTTTATCAATTACAAAACATGAACAAGTTGTCAACTTATTGTTGAATCCATCGTAACTTGCAAATCATATTTAACCAAAATATCATATAGAATCGTGCCAGCGGTTCAATTACAATCTAGAAGTTATATATTTTACCTAATTATAACTCGAAACTGCTATTACGATATATTTTAAACCCTATGCTTATAGATACACATAAATACATATAATAAAGATCATGCAATTGTTAATAATGAACATCTCTTACGAAATAGATTTTAAATGTCAGACAACACATGAGCATTTTTCAATGATACATTACAGCTGCAAAGCACAATATAATACACACAAAAAATAATGCTTAGCAACATTTTTGATACACAAATAAGTAATAAATAATCATAGGCCTTGTTGTTGTAAGTTCTATAAAAGTAGAGCAGTTTACTATAAATTGTATTTGTTTTAAATTGTTATACGTCCAAATGGTAATGTTGCAGCCTTAAGGAGTGGTTCTGTCGTGCATGATTTCTTCTGTATGCCCATACCACGTACTCCGCCATGGCTGTCGTTGTCGTTCCCGATGCGGCCCCGATTCACAGCATGGCCCTCAGCGGGTCTGCCACCCCTGTCGGCCTAGTGAACATCTTCGTGATCCACCGCCGGGAGCAACACTAACCCTTGGGCCCTGGCGAGGTGCACCTCGAGCGTCACGTCCACTCCTATGCGAATTTAGTTTATGGAAGCGAAACTTAATTGAAACGGAAGAGCACGCGAGATGGGGATTACAAAGTTGTAACAAGGTTTAATCGCTCCAAAATTATAAGGAGACAAGCGTTTATGGAGCACCTCACGTCGACTCCATTTCTAACCCAAGTGGTCCTAGAAGGGGTCCTCCTATATCGCGCATTACGCGGAGGGAACCGCTCCTCCGCGTACCCGCCTCCTGCCATCATCAATGTCATGGGCCGCGGCCCACCTCCGACCTCCTTCCTTCTTCTTCCTCCCGTCGTCGTCGACCCGCCTCCAGCCGCCGGCCGAACCGCCTGCTGCCGCGTCGTCCCCGTCTCTGGCGAGGTCCTGGCCTCACCTCCGCTGGGGCGCGTCGACCCCGTCGTCGGTGAGTGGCTATGGCGAGGCGTCGACACCGTCGTCGGCCAGCGCGTCGTCTTCTTCCTCACGCGAGCACGCTGTGGGCCGGCCCACTAGGGGTACGCGGACGCTAATCGGGATCGCGGTACGCGCGATATAGGATTTGCCTCCTAGAAGCTTCATGTCGTCGAGTTGTCCACACCTGGGCTGAGCGTTGGTGGGGTGGGCCCAATGTCGTTTCGGTGGTGCGACCCATGTTTCCCTTTACCACAGAAAAAAAAAGTGTGTAAACAGATTATAGTAGAACGATATTTTTCAGAGAACCATAGCAGTGATCGATCGCACCTGAACTTGTATTATTCATTCGATACTTTTTTTTAGGTCTACCGAAGATCAAGGTAGTTTCTTTAGCTTAGTTCGAGTCTACAGGTCGGGTTTCTTATTCCACTATGGATTCGTATTATTCATTTATTGTACGAAAAGTGTAGTAGTAGAACGGATTCGAGCTGTTGAAGAAAGTGTTACATTTGATCGTTGCTCGTGGCAATCGCCTCAATATAATTGAGCGTTTTAATTTCTTTATTGTTACGTGCATGGAATAAGCGGTACAAAATGTACGTATCATGTGCGCTACAACACGAGTACGATCCGTACACTGCAGTATATGTAGTACTACAACATATGGATGCATGTGAACAGTGTGAGTTGTTGGTCGTCGCTATGATTGTTGATTGATGGGCCGGTAGTGCTCCCTCCATTCTCAAATATAAGATGTTTTAGTTTTTGTCCACATTCAAATGCACACAAGTGTATCTAGACATATTTCATGTGTAGGTTCACTCATTTTATTATGCATGTACACAACGTATGTAACAGCTAAAACATCTTACATTTAGGAACGGAGGGAGTACCAAGGTAAGTACAACGGATGCATATGGTGGCTTCTTTGGTTATACATCGTGGTGTTACTCTTGCGAATCACGAACTCACTAGCTGCTCGTACGGGGTCTTGATCTACTGATTGGCTGTAGTTTACTTCCCGATCAGATCCTGTTTAATAAAGACTGTGCACTCAGTACCAATGTGAGTGTTTCTTTAAAGAGAAATTCATAGTGGTCCTGCATGCGCACCAGCCGAGATCAAACTTTAGCGGAAAATACTCACTCCGTTCACAAAACGATGTCTCAATTGAGACATCGTTTTGTGAACGGAGGGAGTAAAATTCTTTTGTATAGCCATTGATATCAATTTGAGCATAGAGATAGACTAATGAGTTCAATGAGTTGTACCCTTGGAGACCCCCAAGGGAATCATATGGATTCCGGATGTACTCGAGTGATGATGTCATGTTAGAAGAATAGATACTTAGCATGTTACTCTTTTACTGGCTTATTTTTGTATCCACACTGTGTGATCAGTGAGTTGTAATGATTCATACCTATGGATGTTGGAACAACTTTATTTTAATGAAAAAAATGGTTGTGCGCAGCATCTTGATGCAGAGGCTGGGACGATACTCCACTTTTGGAAAAAAAAACCTCGGAGGAAGCTAGAAGCACATATAGGATATGTCGGGTGTTGGGTCCTTGCCAAAAAAAATTGGCGGACCCAAATACTTTCAGAAGACTAGGTAAACATGATAAAAATGTCAAATTTCTGAGAGAAAAATCAATAGGGGTGCTAGGTCCACCCCACCCATGCTCTCCATAACACGATGTATTACATATTTCATACTACAAAATACGGAATAATTCTAAGAAGATCTCTCAACTCGCCTAAAAAAAGATGTGTCGAATCTTGTGGTGTTTGTAATTTCCATATCATGCATCGTCCTCGTCTTAGCACCTACCAACTCTCTAGGACTCGCATCAACTTGTTCTTCGTAGTCGCAATGCATAGATCCACCGGTTAAAATGTTAACCTTCAACCCTAATATCTTAGTCTCCTGATGACTCGTGTAGAACAATCCGTAGAACCTGCATTCACAAACGAACTTTCTGGAAGAATTTGTTGTGATTTCCTAGTTTGATACCCACAAATTAAATGTACTTAACGTTTTTGATGAACACTTAACCATATGGTGGCAACCAAGTCACAAATAAACTTGTTAACCGAATCAAAGATTTAAGTCCAAATATATAAGGACTCTGCAATCGTGGACAACAGCTTCATTTTCATAGCAGAGTGGGGCAGCTGTTATAATGCACTTTGCTCCATGTTAGCTATGTTTTTCTTAAATGAGGTTGGATCTCAACTCGAGGTTTTGCATCTATCGATGCACGCAACCATCAAACTTAAGTAGATTTGGGGTGTGGCCGCATGGTTATTCGATGAGATAGTCCCCATCTGTGTTGTCAGTAGTTCAGTATGTTTTATAGTTTAACCCAAATGAAAACAAAGATATGGTTTAGAATCAATAATTTGCAGAGATTTGTAAAATAATTTGCACATTAGTGGTTATAGGCAGGTGTAGAGTCAACATCTTCCACGCATAAAAATATTTTCATGACAAAGATACGGTTTAAATATGGATAAAAATGCGTGTATTTTCCACGCATCATGTTGGTGAGGAGTGTTAGACTATAGAGTTAGACTCCAATATGAGTTGTATTTCTCCTAGACTTGTAGTTCAAGTTAGACTCTTAGCATAAGTCGGTTATCACATGTACTATATAAACACTTGTAGCCACACCGAATCAATCAAGCAATATACGAGATTATCTCAAGCTTTCATGGTATCAGACTTTCGTTCCTAGGTCATGGGTCCTCCACCCACGCCGCCACCCCTCCTGCCGCCCGGCTACTTCACTGCCAAAGCTGCCGCCACGGCACAATCCTCCGCCGCGGCGCAAACCTCTCTTGCTCCTGCTGCCCAGCCTCTACCTACTACTCTCCTTGCTGCTCCAATGTCGCTCGCCGACACCATAGCCGATGGCAGCCCCTTTATTCCCATTGTTCTCGACCTCGCCGCCCACAACTATTATCATTGGCGTCACCTCTTCAATCTACACCTTGGCCGCTGCAACCTACGGTCCCATGTCGCTTCCGACAATATCCCACGTCCTGATGATCCTCAACGGGTCAAAGACGATCTCGCGATTGTTCAGTGGTTCTACACACGCATCTGATGCATGTAAAATGCATACATGAACTTTACATTTTATTACATGTTATTTGCATCATATAAGGGTTATATTCATGATTTATATTAAGTTTTGGGGATAATTAACAACTCCCCCATTTTTCTGGAATTAACCCTGCGCTGTCAGAAAACCCCTTTTTCTATATTTTGATGTTTCAGGGACCCAAACGACGTCCAAATGACCTGAAACTTTACGGGGATCACTTTTTTGGAAGGAACGAAACGTAGGCGCAAAGGAATCGAAGAAACGGAGACCAGAAGGCCAAAAGGGGTGGGCCCACGCGGCCAGATTCCTTGACCGCGTGGGGTCCCCCATCCTGGCCCTCGGGCCTCCGCTGCCGTCGATCTTTCTTCCCGAAGCTTCGTCTTGACCTAAAAACGACTATATATAGACCCCCCAGGGCTTTCGCGAAAGGGAGCGCCGCCGAAACACAGAAACCACGAAACAGAGACCTGGAGCTGCAGATTGGAGGGGGAAAACTCCGGCGGGGCGCTGCCGGTGTGGTCTCCTTCTCCAACGACATCTCCACCACACCATGATGAAGAGGGAGTAGTCCACCCCCTGGACTTGGGTTTGTGGTGGTAACTTATGTATCTCTCCTCTCTTTGAGCTTCACTAATTAGTACCGTATGAGCTGCTGAACATGATTACGGTCATCTATGTAATTCCTATGGTGGATATTGTGGTATGAGATGATTTGTTATGCATTTACCGTTGTGTTGGAGCTTTTATGATTTGTCATACTTTGGAGATATTCTATGATGCATGTGATGGTTTGATTTATGCATAATGCCTTGTTTATCCTTGTCATGAGGTGATTGACACCACCAAGTGTGGATAGATGAGAGAGATGTGGTCATGCACACGAAATATGAATCATTGCACTAGTGTTTAGAATATTGTCCATTATGAAGTATGATGTATGTAGGTACGGGATGGCCGATGTGACAACGGCATATGTATTGAGTGACATGTGCAATACAGCCCAACATCCTTTATCTGGGGGTAAAAAGAAAGAGTATGATGTGGAGTGACAGCAGCCATGCTAGCCTTGCGGGGGTGACATAGCACACAAATGAGTATTTCTTTCAACTATGTGTTTTAGGACATATAGCCGTCATTAAAAGCTACCATTAAAACATGACAATTGTGTGTACTTTATCCATAACATGATAATCACCATAGATGAGAGAGAGAGAGAGAGAGGATTAAGTGAACCCATGAACCCATGTCCATTGTTCCTATAAGAGAAAACCTTTGTCTTGTCCTCTTGCATTGAAGAGGATTGGGACACTTTTACATTCTTGTTTTGTTACATTAAACTTCCATCCATTAAATCAACCACCTTGTTCTTTAAACTTGTTTAGTGCATAATCAACTAAAACTTGTGACACTTTAGTTGTAGGGAATAGATAACTTTTCCTTCTTGCTCCTGGATCGATACCTTACTTCCACATTGAGAGGTGCTACAGTGATCCCCTGCTCTTGGGGGTTATCAAGTACTTTTCTGGCGCCGTTGCCGGGGAGCGTAGCGCTTAAGTTTCTATTCTTGTGTGCACTAGACTTTAATTTATTTTATCTTGTTTTATATCTTGCAATCATCTAAGCTTGGGGAGGTTCCTTTAAACTTGTTTGGTTGTGAGTTTCTCATTAGTTTTATTTTCAGTTTTCATTAAAAACATAAAATACATAAAAACTATTGATACTATTACTATGGCATTTATGAATCGTGCTTCGCTGCATCTTGCTTTATATGAAAGTGCTTATGCTAATGCTCCTAAAGTGGTTGAAACTACTGTGTCTGAGATACCTAAAGTGGGATATAAAATTCCCGTTGGTCATGTTAAAAGAGTTATGAAAAATCCATTTACAGGGGATGGAACTAAGTCTGCACGTGAACACGTGGAGACAGTTGAAGAGATATGTGGTTTATTTAGGCTTCCTGGTATTTCTGATGATCAGGTAAAAAGGAAGCTATTATATTTGTCTTTATCTGGTAATGCTCGTATTTGGTTCAAGTCTTTGGATGAAGAAGTTACTATTGAATGGAGTAGTTTGAGGAAGGTTTTTCTTAAATATTTTACTCCTAAAGAAAGAATTCTTGCTGCCACGGAAAGTACTAATATTTTGCAGGAAGAGGAGGATAAAAACCTAAGCTTGGGGATGCCCGTGCAACCCCAAGAGGATGATGAAAACATAAGCTTGGAAGAGGAAGTATGTGAAGAGGAGATTGAAATGGATGTGTCCAACCTAAGCTTGGGGAAGAGTTGGATCTCCCAGCTTCACCATCAACAAATGATAGTAACACTCAAACTCAAAAATCTTTTGTTATTTATGAGAATCCATGTTATGATGATGAAACTAAAAATGCTCCTTTACTTTCTATTAATGCTACTAGTGAACTTATTGATGATAATGAGGAGTATTGCTTAAATATGCTATATGATAATGCTTTAGATGATGGTCCTATGCTTATTGATAAACCTCCATGTTTAGTTGTTACTAAATTATGTGAGGATAAAAATGATATACTTGCTGTTTGTGATGGTACTCTTACTCATGAGAGTCCTACTTTGTTCCTCCTAATTACACCATAGAGGAGAAAATTGCTTATGTTGAGAAATACTTATGTGGTTTGCAATTACCTTTAGTTCCAAATCTTTGTTGCAACCATGATATTAAACTTAATATTGATCTTATTAACTATTTTGAAAGAGGGAAGCATGCTAATGAATTCCATAATAAATTTAATAATCCTCTTTATGTGCCTAAATTATCTAAGTTGAATGATTCTTGTGGTTATATGGTTGAATTTATTTCTACTACTTGCAACTATTATGAAAGAGGAGGTGATAAGAACCCTCTTTATGCTAATAATTATATGCTGCAAGTAAATATTGTTAATATGCATTGGGAAACTTCTATTTATGGTGATTCATTCATATACAAAATGCCAATGCATAGAAAGAAAGTTAGACTTCGTTGTTATTACTTTTGTGTTTTGTTTTTCTCTCAACTAGGGTTCAACTTGACTATTATTTTGATTGGTTTGAGAACACCATGGGATCCTGGTATTATGCATGAACACTTTCCAAGGAAGAGGGACACATCAAAGTATAAGTTCCCTCATGAGCTTCAACCTTCATGAATCAAGTAAGAAGCCTAGCTATATGGCTATAAAGAAAGCGCTTTACGGGAGGCAACCCGGTTGTTTTTTTTTGATTTTCTTTGAGTCCTCTTGCTGTAACAAGAGAGTAGTGTTAGTTTTGTTTCTGGATTTTTAATAAAGAACCAAGTTTTACCTATTTTGGTTTGAAAAGTTGCTATTCATTTTCGGAGATTTTCTGCCTGCACGAAGTCTGTGCACGGTTTGATTTTTATTTTTATCTGTAACTCCGATTGAGCTGTAATTTAAACTGTAGCTTCAACTTTTCATCCTATGTATGCATATTTTTTCAGATTTTTCTGACGAGTTTAAGTAGGGTAGAAAAATGCGTTTTGCTGCTGCTGTTTTTCTGGACAGATTCTGTCTTGATATTGTTTGATGCATTCTTTGAGCTTTTTGCTTGAATCTTTTTGATTCAATTGAGTTTATGAGTAGGCATACAACATTATATACTCTCTGGACATTCATATGAATTTTTGCCTAAGGATTTTATGCAGCAAGGAACCTATTTGTTTATCACTACTAATATCACCCCACAGAAAAGAAATGGGAGAAACGGTGTTTTGAAGTTTTTTCACAGGGATTAGAGGAGCTGCACCAAGAGCTATCCAAGGATGGTGAAGACCATAAGCTTGGGGATGTCAAGACAACCCCACTGGACCAACACACTCTCGGTTTGCACACGTCTAACTTCTGTTTTTCGATCAAAGCACTTTATCGTATAAACTTGGAGCGTCTGTTTTCTTTTGCTTTTGTTATTTCGGTTTGTTAATAAGACCACCACTATCATTTATATATGAGAGATCTACTGGAAGTTTGGGTTGAATTATGTTGGATGCTATTAAATATATTGGGATAGGGATGTTTGAGTTGATTTTAAAAGATACATATAGTTGCATAATTCATGTGCTTTGAATGAATGTTAATTTGCAAGTGTGTTGTCAAGAGCTATCTTTTACCATGTTTAGATGTTGAATTTTAACTTTACTTGGTTTAACATGGATTGATTAGTTCTATGGACACTTATGCATGCATTTAGATGGTCAACTTTCTCCCTATTGCTAGCCCAAAAATTACAACAAGTAAAAAGCTTGTTTCCCAACACCTTCAACCAAAGTTTTTCCAGTGAGTCCACCATATCTACCTATTAGCTTTATGCTATTCCAAGTATGTTTATCATGTTATATTGTGTTATCTACATTTCTGAATTTAAATGCTTATGTTATTGATTGTCATGGGAAAAATTGGTTAAAAGCTCTCACGAACTTGATGCACAATTTACTTTTATTGCATTTAATAAGCATGAACCATTGTGATTAAAATTATGAAGTTGTGGGCTTGACAATTGTTTTGGTTGGGAGTTAGCCCATATGTGCTGTCACATGGCAAGCTTTCAACATTGCACTTATTTATATTTAGTTGATGTCATGTACTTTTGTTTATGGATGCCTATCATGGGTGAAATGAATGTGGATACTTAGTAAGTTCAAAGAGTTTGTATAAATGGTTAGAGAAATGCCTGGGCCGCTAATCTAAGCCATGCATCATTCATGGTGGAAATTTACAGCATAACCATAATGTTCATTCAGTGATGCACCTCATAATAAAAAGCTATACCCATAGTAAATAAAAGAGTGCTGAGATTGTTCATTGTCTGTTTGTCTTGTTGTTTTGACATGGGCTTGTTCATGTCAAGGGGCAAGAGGTACCCCAGTGCAGTTCTTGATGATACTATTATTACTTGCAATGACCTTTATTTGAATTTACTTTGTGGACCAAAGTGAGTAACACATGGTGTAGGTACTTGTATTCAAGGGACATGAGACATTCAACCAATACATTGTCAAGCACACCACTCATATTTGCTTTCACTTTAAACATTAATCATTCAAGATGCTATGATAGGGGTAATGAGAGCTCCACACCAATGACTACCACATTGCAAGCATTAACTTAAGTAGAAGTGTTTGGAAGTTAGATGAAACTTATTCATGCTTTACCTCTACTTATTTATCTATCCAAAGTGTCCACCTTTTATATTCAGTTTTCATAAGAAGTACTCTATGACCACCATAGGATGTTTTTACTTTTCATTATGCATACATTTGGTCCATAGTACTTTCTTCTATGTTACACTTTGTGAATTTATCATTGAACATCTTTACATTGAGTATTTGATATCACTTCATAATTTATCTTGCATATTGTTATTCCTTTGAAGAATGAATCATTTGACTCTATGTAGCAATAGTAATCACCTTTGATATCCATTGATAGTATTAAAATGCAAAGTCCATGTTAGTTTTATCACCTTCATACTCGGGACGAGCATGGGTTAAGCTTGGGGATGTTGATGCATGTAAAATGCATACATGAACTTTACATTTTATTACATGTTATTCCATGTTATTTGCATCATATAAGGGTTATATTCATGATTTATATTAAGTTTTGGGGATAATTAACAACTCCCCATTTTTCTGGAATTAACCCTGCGCTGTCAGAAAACCCCTTTTTCTATATTTTGATGTTTCAGGGACCCAAACGACGTCCAAATGACCTGAAACTTTACGGGGATCACTTTTTTGGAAGGAACGAAACGTAGGCGCAAAGGAATCGAAGAAACGGAGACCAGAAGGCCAAAAGGGGTGGGCCCACGTGGCCAGATTCCCTGACCGCGTGGGGTCCCCCATCCTGGCCCTCGGGCCTCCGCTGCCGTCGATCTTTCTTCCCGAAGCTTCGTCTTGACCTAAAAACGACTATATATAGACCCCCCAGGGCTTTCGCGAAAGGGAGCGCCACCGAAACACAGAAACCACGAAACAGAGACCTGGAGCTGCAGATTGGAGGGGGAAAACTCCGGCGGGGCGCTGCCGGGTGGTCTCCTTCCCCTCCAACAACATCTCCACCACACCATGATGAAGAGGGAGTAGTCCACCCCCTGGACTTGGGTTTGTGGTGGTAACTTATGTATCTCTCCTCTCTTTGAGCTTCACTAATTAGTACCGTATGAGCTGCTGAACATGATTACGGTCATCTATGTAATTCCTATGGTGGATATTGTGGTATGAGATGATTTGTTATGCATTTACCGTTGTGTTGGAGCTTTTATGATTTGTCATACTTTGGAGATATTCTATGATACATGTGATGGTTTGATTTATGCATAATGCCTTGTTTATCCTTGTCATGAGGTGATTGACACCACCAAGTGTGGATAGATGAGAGAGATGTGGTCATGCACACGAAATATGAATCATTGCACTAGTGTTTAGAATATTGTCCATTATGAAGTATGATGTACTCCCTCCGTTTTTTAATATAAGATGTTTTAGGTGTTGCACATGTTGTCTACATACATACTAAAAGTGAGTGAACATACACATCTAAACATGTCTACATACATTTGTGTACACACGCATGTGGACAAATGCTAAAACATCTTATATTAAAAACGGAGGGAGTATGTAGGTACGGGATGGCCGATGTGACAACGGCATATGTATTGAGTGACATGTGCAATACAGCCCAACATCCTTTATCTGGGGTAAAAAGAAAGAGTATGATGTGGAGTGACAGCAGCCATGCTAGCCTTGCGGGGTGACATAGCACACAAATGAGTATTTCTTTCAACTATGTGTTTTAGGACATATAGCCGTCATTAAAAGCTGCCATTAAAACATGACAATTGTGTGTACTTTATCCATAACATGATAATCACCATAGATGAGAGAGAGAGGATTAAGTGAACCCATGAACCCATGTCCATTGTTCCTATAAGAGAAAACCTTTGTCTTGTCCTCTTGCATTGAAGAGGATTGGGACACTTTCACATTCTTGTTTTGTTACATCAAACTTCCATCCATTAAATCAACCACCTTGTTCTTTAAACTTGTTTAGTGCATAATCAACTAAAACTTGTGACACTTTAGTTGTAGGGAATAGATAACTTTACCTTCTTGCTCCTGCGGATCGATACCTTATTTCCACATTGAGAGGTGCTACAGTGATCCCCTGCTCTTGGGGTTATCAGCATCTCCACCGAGATCTTCAACATGCTTGACCATGACGGCGCCACGGCCGCCGCAATCTGGGGCTCCCTCCGACAGCTCTTTCAGAGCAACAGCGACGCTCGGAAAAACGTTCTGCATACCGAGCTTCGTAACATGGCTCTCTGCCGCGACTGACCCGTCATCCCCTCGCTCTGCCGCGCCAACTGAAACCACTCAAACCTCTGCCGCCGCCGACAACTCAGCTCCAAACACCTATCCTCCCTCTCCAGTGTCCGTTCCATCCGCTGCGCCGGGCACTGGTCCTCGCCGCCCCCTCCCTTCTCGTGTTGTTCCAACCGCTGCTCCAACAAACGATCATGCTATGCGGACGCTGATGGCCCTTCACGTAGTTACCCCACAACGGCGCCAGAAAACACTTTACTGACCCTTCGCGTGATTACCTGTGTGAAAAGTAAATGTGTTAGTTGAGACTCCAAGTGCAGAGTGTATAGTAGTGGAAGACAGTTTTCCCCACGAGGGTAACTCGAGGGTTTAATATCGAACTCTCGGGAACCAGTATTTCAGGTGTTATCTCCTTATCCTTCTCTTGAGAACCTGCAACAAAATAAATTGTTTTGTGCCCTCAACCTCACCAAGTGGTTGTCAAGCACAAGGTGTGAGAATGATAATAAAATAAATATGCAAACAGTAGTAAAGATGCAATGATGGTAAAATAAATATGCAATGATGGTGGAAACAATGGTAAATGATATTTTTGGTTTTTTATAATGTATGCAAGATGTGAAAGTGTTTTTTGTATTTTCGGAATTAAAAATGGCAGCAAACAAAAGTGGTGATAAAAGTGTTGGAAAGGTGTTTCTTATGATTAAAAATGGACCGGGGTTCATGGTTTCACAAATGCACTCTCTCTTGATAACGTGGTAGACAATGGAACACTAAAATTAACATGAAAGATGGCAAGACATGGTTTGACAAGTTATTAATAATATGGGCATCACGTCCTAACATAGAGATCTCAAGTATAAGTTGTTCTCTCTCTTATTCTCCACCAAGATGCGAACTAAATCATAACACCTTAGTAATTAAGATAAATCAGAGCATAGCAATAAGTTCAATGACATGAAGTTAAAATAAGAACATGCTAGATCTAGTCATGGAGGTAGTGGCCAAGGTCACATCCACTCTCCGGTAGCATGGTATTTTTGTTTATCCCTAGTGAGGCAATAAAGTAAGGTAGAAAACCCAAGTGGATCGCAGAACTATCTGTCACGTTCACTGCACTAGCCACCCCCCGTTACTCCAACTAATGCACACGTTCCCCCTCACATGCTCTCATAAACATGCTTGATCATGACAAGTAAATAAGAACGGGGTACATAATATGCATCTACTTTCATAACTGAAACAAAACCATTACAATCTCAAACATGTATTAACTCATAATAAAGATCCACCACAAAGTAATTACATAGATGACCGTAATCATGTTCAGCAGCTCATACGGTACTAATTAGTGAAGCTCATAGAGAGGAGAGATACATAAGTTACTTCCACAAACCCATAGTCCAGGGGTGGACTACTCCCTCTTCATCATGGTGTCGGTGGAGATGTTGTTGGAGGGGAAGGAGACCACACCGGCAGCGCCCCGCCGGAGTTTTCCCCCCTCCAATCTTCAGTTCCAGGTCTCTGTTTCGTGGTTTCTGTGTTTCGGCGGCGCTCTCCTTCGCGAAAGCCCTGGGGGGGTCTATATATAGTCGTTTTTTAGGTCAAGACGAAGCTTCGGGAAGAAGGATCGACGGCAGCGGAGGCCCGAGGGCCATTTTGGTGGGTCCCACGCGGTCAGGGAATCTGGCCGCGTGGGCCCACCTCTTTCGGCCTTCTGTCTCCATTTCTTCGTTTCCTTTGCGCCTACGTTTCGTTCCTTCCAAAAAAAGCGATCCCCGTAAAATCTCAGGTCATTATGACGTGATTTGGTCGCCTGAAACGTAAAAATATAGAAAAAGGGGTTTTTGACAGTGCAGGGTTAATTCCAGAAAAATGGGTGATGCATGTAAAATGCATACATGAACTTTACATTTTATTACATGTTATTTCATGTTATTTGCATCATATAAGGGTTATATTCATGATTTATATTAAGTTTTGGGGATAATTAACAACTCCCCATTTTCTGGAATTAACCCTGCGCTGTCAGAAAACCTCTTTTTCTATATTTTGATGTTTCAGGGACGTCCAAATGACCTGAAACTTTACGGGGATCATTTTTTTTGGACGGAACGAAACGTAGGCACAAAGGAATCGAAGAAACGGAGACCAGAAGGCCAAAAGGGGTGGGCCCACGCGGCCAGATTCCCTGACCGCGTGGGGTCCCCCATCCTGGCCCTCGGGCCTCCGCTGCCGTCGATCTTTCTTCCCGAAGCTTCGTCTTGACCTAAAAACGACTATATATAGACCCCCCAGGGCTTCGCGAAAGGGAGCGCCGCCGAAACACAGAAACCATGAAACAGAGACCTGGAGCTGCAGATTCAAGGGGGAAAACTCCGGCGGGGCGCTGCCGACGTGGTCTCCATCTTCTCCAACGACTTCTCCACCGTCTCCATGATGAAGGGGGAGTAGTCCACCCCCTGGGTTTGGGTTTGTGGTGGTAAATTATGTATCTCTCCTCTCTTTGAGCTTCACTAATTAGTACCGTATGAGCTGCTGAACATGATTATGGTCATCTATGTAATTCCTATGGTGGATATTGTGGTATGAGATGATTTGTTATGCATTTACCGTTGTGTTGAAGCTTTTATGACTTGTCATACTTTGGAGATATCTATGATGCATGTGATGGTTTGATTTATGCATAATGCCTTGTTTATCCTTGTCATGAGTAAAACATGGAATAACATGTAATAAAATGTAAAGTTCATGTATGCATTTTACATGCATCAACATCCCCAAGCTTAACCCATGCTCGTCCCGAGTATGAAGGTGATAAAACTAACATGGACTTTGCATTTTAATACTATCAATGGATATCAAAGGTGATTACTATTGCTACATAGAGTCAAATGATTCATTCTTCAAAGGAATAACAATATGCAAGATAAATTATGAAGTGATATCAAATACTCAATGTAAAGATGTTCAATGATAAATTCACAAAGTGTAACATAGAAGAAAGTACTATGGACCAAATGTATGCATAATGAAAAGTAAAAACATCCTATGGTGGTCATAGAGTACTTCTTATGAAAACTGAATATAAAAGGTGGACACTTTGGATAGATAAATAAGTAGAGGTAAAGCATGAATAAGTTTCATCTAACTTCCAAACACTTCTACTTAAGTTAATGCTTGCAATGTGGTAGTCATTGGTGTGGAGCTCTCATTACCCCTATCATAGCATCTTGAATGATTAATGTTTAAAGTGAAAGCAAATATGAGTGGTGTGCTTGACAATGTATTGGTTGAATGTCTCATGTCCCTTGAATACAAGTACCTACACCATGTGTTACTCACTTTGGTCCACAAAGTAAATTCAAATAAAGGTCATTGCAAGTAATAATAGTATCATCAAGAACTGCACTGGGGTACCTCTTGCCCCTTGACATGAACAAGCCCATGTCAAAACAACAAGACAAACAGACAATGAACAATCTCAGCACTCTTTTATTTACTATGGGTATAGCTTTTTATTATGAGGTGCATCACTGAATGAACATTATGGTTATGCTGTAAATTTCCACCATGAATGATGCATGGCTTAGATTAGCGGCCCAGGCATTTCTCTAACCATTTATACAAACTCTTTGAACTTACTAAGTATCCACATTCATTTCACCCATGATAGGCATCCATAAACAAAAGTACATGACATCAACTAAATATAAATAAGTGCAATGTTGAAAGCTTGCCATGTGACAGCACATATGGGCTAACTCCCAACCAAAACAATTGTCAAGCCCACAACTTCATAATTTTAATCACAATGGTTCATGCTTATTAAATGCAATAAAAGTAAATTGTGCATCAAGTTCGTGAGAGCTTTTAACCAATTTTTCCCATGACAATCAATAACATAAGCATTTAAATTCAGAAATGTAGATAACACAATATAACATGATAAACATACTTGGAATAGCATAAAGCTAATAGGTAGATATGGTGGACTCACTGGAAAAACTTTGGTTGAAGGTGTTGGGAAACAAGCTTTTTACTTGTTGTAATTTTTGGGCTAGCAATAGGGAGAAAGTTGACCATCTAAATGCATGCATAAGTGTCCATAGAACTAATCAATCCATGTTAAACCAAGTAAAGTTAAAATTCAACATCTAAACATGGTAAAAGATAGCTCTTGACAACACACTTGCAAATTAACATTCATTCAAAGCACATGAATTATGCAACTATATGTATCTTTTAAAATCAACTCAAACATCCCTATCCCAATATATTTAATAGCATCCAACATAATTCAACCCAAACTTCCAGTAGCTCTCTCATATATAAATGATAGTGGTGGTCTTAAGAAAATAAAAATCAAACCGAAATAACAAAAGCAAAAAAAACAGACGCTCCAAGTTTATACGATAAAGTGCTTTGATCGAAAAACAGAAGTTAGACGTGTGCAAACCGAGAGTGTGTTGGTCTAGTGGGGTTGTCTTGACATCCCCAAGCTTATGGTCTTCACCATCCTTGGATAGCTCTTGGTGCAGCTCCTCTAATCCCTGTGAAAAAACTTCAAAACACCGTTTCTCCCATTTCTTTTCTGTGGGGTGATATTAGTAGTGATAAACAAATAGGTTCCTTGCTGCATAAAATCCTTAGGCAAAAATTCATATGAATGTCCAGAGAGTATATAATGTTGTATGCCTACTCATAAACTCAATTGAATCAAAAAGATTCAAGCAAAAAGCTCAAAGAATGCATCAAACAATATCAAGACAGAATCTGTCCAGAAAAACAGCAGCAGCAAAACGCATTTTTCTACCCTACTTAAACTCGTCAGAAAAATCTGAAAAAATCATACAGAGGATGAAAAGTTGAAGCTACAGTTCAAATTACAGCTCAATCGGAGTTACAGATAAAAAAAAAATCAAACCGTGCACAGACTTCGTGCAGCAGAAAACTCTCCGAAAATGAATAGCAACTTTTCAAACCCAAAATAGGTAAAACTTGGTTCTTTATTAAAAATCCCAGAAACAAAACTAACAAACTACTCTCTTGTTACAGCAAGAGGACTCAAAGAAAATCTCAAACAAAAACAACCGGGTTGCCTCCCGTAAAGCGCTTTCTTTATAGCCATATAGCTAGGCTTACTTACTTGATAATCAAAGGGGACGTAGCTCATGAGGGAGCTTGAACCTTGGTGTGTCCCTCTTCCTTGGGAAGTGTTCCATGCTCTTCTTGTGTGGAAACTGAAACTTCACATTCCCTTCCTTTGAATCAATAATGGCACCTGTAGTACGAAGAAAAGGTCTTCCCAAAATAATAGGACTAGAGGTTTTATTCCCCATGTCCATGATTAGAAAATCAACAGGCACAAAAGTCATGTGTAACTCTACCATAACATCACTTACTTTTCCTAGAGCATGTCTAATGGAATCATCAGCAAGTGCAAGTTCAATAGAGCATTTCTCAATATTTTTAAGTTCAAGGACTTCATATAGTTCTTTAGATAATATAGAGACACTAGATCCTAGATCTAAAATGGCATGGTGTGTCTCTTTTCCAATGGTTACTAGTACCTTAGGGATCCAGATATCCCCAAGCTTAGGTGGTATCATAGCTTCTTGATTGTACCTAGCAATCTTTTCTTTTAAGACATGATTAGCAATATAGGAACCAAAACCAGCCTGGTTAATATTAACAGAAGGATCACTTGCAAATTTTTGTAAGATAGAAATTAATTCATGCAAGCTACACTTCTCTAAATCAACAAATGGTTCCTTAACTTCACTAAGCATTTTAACTTCCTCAACTTTTTTCTCTTTTTGAGATATAATGATGTTCTTTAATGAGGAAACTTCCTTAGTGAGTTGATCTACTCTTTCAAACAAAATATCATGTTTTTCGAATTTGGATATGAACTCCTTATTGAGCTCCTTTTGAGTAGATATAAATGATCTAATGGTGTTTTCCAAATCACTAGAAACATTACTACTAGTGGTATATTTGTTTGGAACATATGGGGGCTTATTATAAGAGTTATAATTGTTGTTACCATACCCATTATTACCATAGTTCCTAATGAAGTTGACATCAACATTTTCAGGATTATTACCAACTAGTTCTTGCAAAGGCATATTTTCAAAATTTTGTTTATTAATAAAAGCAAGAATGGTGTCCATTTTAGATGACAAATCATTTGTTTCTTCTATAGAGTTCACTTTCTTAGATGAACTAGGTGCTCTATCAGTATGCCATTGACTATAATTTTGCAAGATACTTTCCAAAATGTTCTTAGCTTCTAATATAGTTTTTCCCATGAAAGCACCTCCAGCAGCTGAATCAAGTATATTTCTAGACATGTAATTTAGACCATTGTAAAAAGAGTGTAAAATGGTCCATTCATTAACCCCATGTGATGGACAAGTTCTAAGCATGAGTTTAATCCTATCCCAAGCCATGGCAACATGTTCATTTTCATTTTGCCTAAAAGAGAGGATATTGTTTCTATTTTGCAATTTTAACAGGGGGATAATATTTCTTAATGAAAGCTTCTTTTAAATCATCCCAAGAATTAATACTACCAGTAGGTAATGAATGTAGCCACTCTTTAGCTTTTCCTCTAAGTGAGAAAGGAAATAACTTCAGTTTTAAGACATTACTTTCAACATTTTTAAACTTTTGCATGTCACAGATTTCAATAAAATCATGAAGATGCATAGAGGCATCCTCAACAGCACTACCACCAAATTGTTCCCTAGTTATCAAGTTTAACAAACTAGGACTAACTTCATAGCTCTCAGCAGTAATCTCAGGTGTGGTGATAGGCTTAGCAATAAATTGATCATTAGGAGTGTTTGTGTAGTCACACAATTTAGTTCTATCTCCCATTTCAACAAGTTTTTATGTGTTTTTAATTTTTTATGCAAAACTGAAAGTAAAATGACACTAATGCAACTCGAAATAACAAATGCAACACAAAAATGCAAAACTGAATATAAATATGCAAACCGAAATATAAAGATGATATGCAAGACAAGAACAAAACAAAATAAAATGATTGTAGGTAAAGATGGATAAGATGATGCTCACGTAGGTGCAACTCCCCAAGCTTAGGTTGTTACACAAGTTGGTGATGAAGTTGACTTGATGTGAGTGATCCTTGGATAAACCTTTCAGCTATGGTTCCCCGGCAACGGCGCCAGAAAACGTCTTGATGGCCCTTCACGTAGTTACCCCACAACGGCGCCAGAAAACAGTTGCTGCCCTTCGCGTGGTTACCTGCGTGAAAAGTAAATGGGTTAGGTTGAGACTCCAAGTGCAGAGTGTATGTAGTAGTGGAAGACAGTTTTCCCCACGAGGGGTGACTCGAGGGTTTAATATCGAACTCTCGGGGAACCAGTATTTCAGGTGTTATCTCCTTATCCTTCTCTTGAGAACCTGCAACAAAATAAATTGTTTTGTGCCCTCAACCTCACCAAGTGGTTGTCAAGCACAAGGTGTGAGAATGATAATAAAATAAATATGCAAACAGTAGTAAATATGCAATGATGGTAAAATAAATATGCAATGATGGTGGAAATGATAAATGATATTTTTGGGTTTTTTAATGAATGCAAGATGTAAAAGTGTTTTTGTATTTTCGGATTTAATAATGGCAGCAAACAAAAGTGGTGATAAAAGTGTTGGAAAGGTGTTTCTTATGATTAAAAATGGACCGGGGTTCATGGTTTCACAAATGCACTCTCTCTTGATAACGTGGTAGACAATGGAACACTAAAATTAACATGTAAGATGGCAAGACATGGTTTGACAAGTTATTAATAATATGGGCATCACGTCCTAACATAGAGATCTCAAGTATAAGTTGTTCTCTCTCTTATGCTCCACCAAGATGCGAACTAAATCATAACACCTTAGTAATTAAGATAAATCAGAGCATAGCAATAAGTTCAATGACATGAAGTTAAAATAAGAACATGCTAGATCTAGTCATGGAGTAGTGGCCAAGGTCACATCCACTCTCCGGTAGCATGGTATTTTTGTTTATCCCTAGTGAGGCAACAAAGTAAGGTAGAAAACCCAAGTGGATCGCAGAACTATCTGTCACGTTCACTGCACTAGCCACCCCCCGTTACTCCAACTAATGCACACGTTCCCCCTCACATGCTCTCATAAACATGCTTGATCATGACAAGTAAATAAGAACGGGGTACATAATATGCATCTACTTTCATAACTGAAACAAAACCATTGCAATCTCAAACATGTATTAACTCATAATAAAGATCCACCACAAAGGAATTACATAGATGACCGTAATCATGTTCAGCAGCTCATACGGTACTAATTAGTGAAGCTCATAGAGAGGAGAGATACATAAGTTACTTCCACAAACCCATAGTCCAGGGGTGGACTACTCCCTCTTCATCATGGTGTCGGTGGAGATGTTGTTGGAGGGGAAGGAGACCACACCGGCAGCGCCCCGCCGGAGTTTTCCCCCTCCAATCTTCAGCTCCAGGTCTCTGTTTCGTGGTTTCTGTGTTTCGGCGGCGCTCCCTTTCGCGAAAGCCCTGGGGGGTCTATATATAGTCGTTTTTAGGTCAAGACGAAGCTTCGGGAAGAAGATCGACGGCAGCGGAGGCCCGAGGGCCAGGTGGGTCCCACGCGGTCAGGGAATCTGGCCGCGTGGGCCCACCTCTTTCGGCCTTCTGGTCTCCGTTTCTTCGTTTCCTTTGCGCCTACGTTTCGTTCCTTCCAAAAAAGTGATCCCCGTAAAATCTCAGGTCATTTGACGTGTTTGGTCGCCTGAAACGTAAAAATATAGAAAAAGGGGTTTTCTGACAGTGCAGGGTTAATTCCAGAAAAATGGGTGATGCATGTAAAATGCATACATGAACTTTACATTATATTACATGTTATTCCATGTTATTTGCATCATATAAGGGTTATAATCATGATTTATATTAAGTTTTGGGGATAATTAACAACTCCCCCATTTTTCTAGAATTAACCTTGCGCTGTCAGAAAACCTCTTTTTCTATATTTTGATATTTCAGGGACGTCCAAATGACCTGAAACTTTACGGGGATCATTTTTTTTTGGACGGAACGAAACGTAGGCGCAAATGAATCGAAGAAACGGAGACCAGAAGGCCAAAAGGGGTGGGCCCACGTGGCCAGATTCCCTGACCGCGTGGGGTCCCCCATCCTGGCCCTCGGGCCTCCGCTGCCGTCGATCTTTCTTCCCGAAGCTTCGTCTTGACCTAAAAACGACTATATATAGACCCCCCAGGGCTTTCGCGAAAGGGAGCGCCGCCGAAACACAGAAACCATGAACCAGAGACCTGGAGCTGCAGATTCGAGGGGGAAAACTCCGGCGGGGCGCTGCCGGCGTGGTCTCCATCTTCTCCAACGACTTCTCCACCGTCTCCATGATGAAGGGGGAGTAGTCCACCCCCTGGGTTTGGGTTTGTGGTGGTAACTTATGTATCTCTCCTCTCTTTGTGCTTCACTAATTAGTACCGTATGAGCTGCTGAACATGATTACGGTCATCTATGTAATTCCTATGGTGGATATTGTGGTATGAGATGATTTGTTATGCATTTACCGTTGTGTTGAAGCTTTTATGACTTGTCATACTTTGGAGATATCTATGATGCATGTGATGGTTTGATTTATACATAATGCCTTGTTTATCCTTGTCATGAGGTGATTGACACCACCAAGTGTGGATAGATGAGAGAGATGTGGTCATGCACACGAATTATGAATCATTGCACTAGTGTTTAGAATATTGTCCATTATGAAGTATGATGTATGTAGGTGCTGGATGGCCGATGTGACACGGCATATGTATTGAGTGACATGTGAAATACAGCCCAACATCCTTTATCTGGGGGTAAAAAGAAAGAGTATGATGTGGGAGTGACAGCAGCCATGCTAGCCTTGCGGGGGTGACATAGCACACAAATGAGTATTTATTTCAACTATGTGTTTTAGGACATATAGCCGTCATTAAAAGCTACCATTAAAACATGACAATTGTGTTTACTTTATCTATAATATGATAATCACCGTAGATGAGAGAGAGGATTAAGTGAACCCATGTGCATTGTTCCTATAAGAGAAAACCTTTGTCTTGTCCTCTTGCATTGAAGAGGATTGGGACACTTTTACATTCTTGTTTTGTTGCATTAAACTTCCATCCATTAAATCAACCATCTTGTTCCTTAAACTTATTTAGTGCATAATCAACTAAAACTTGTGACACTTTAGTTGTAGGGAATAGATAACTTTTCCTTCTTGCTCCTGCGGATCGATACCTTACTTCCACATTGAGAGGTGCTACAGTGATCCCTTGCTCTTGGGGGTTATCAATGGGGAAATTGTTAATTATCCCAAAACTCAATATAAATCATGAATATAACCCTTATATGATGCAAATATCATGGAATAACATGTAATAAAATGTAAAGTTCATGTATGCATTTTACATGCATCAGACGCGCGCCAAATCCGGTTTTCGTCAACCCCGTGAGCTTCTAAATTTGCACGTCACCCCCTCCTTCTCACCACTTCCGTCAAATTATAAATCTGCTCTCCTCGATCCCAATTGGGCTGCAGCTATGAAAGATGAATATAATGCCCTAATTCAAATAACACTTGGCAGCCTGTTCCTCGTCCTTCAGGTGCAAATTTCGTTCCTGGTAAATGGATTTTTCGTCAAAAATTTCACTCCGATGGTACTCTATCTCGTTACAAAGCTCGTTGGGTTTGTCGTGGTTATTCGCAACAGCACAGAATTGACTATGATGAGACTTTTTCTCCTGTCGTTAAACCAAGTACCATTCGAACTGTTCTGAGTATAGCTATCTCCTCCACATGGCCCATCCATCAACTCGATGTGAAAAATGCTTTTCTCAATGGCTCTCTTCAAGAAACAGTTTATTGCAAGCAACCCCACGGCTTTGTGGACTCTTCTGCTCCTGATCATGTTTGCCTTCTTCAAAAATCTCTTTATGGTTTAAAACAAGCACCCCGAGCATGGTTTCAACGCTTCTCCACCTTCATTCAAACCATTGGTTTTCTTCCATCCCTCTCTGATACGTCTCTCTTTGTGTTCAAAAACAATTCTCACTCTGCCTACTTCTCTATGTTGATGACATAATTCTAACTGCTTCTTCTCAACAATTTCTTGATCATATCATCTCCTTACTTAGTGCTGAATTTTCCATGACCGATCTAGGCTTGCTCCATCATTTTCTGGGTATTGCTGTCACTCGTGATTCCAACGGTTTGTTTCTTTCCCAACGCCAATACATACTTGATCTTCTCTCCCGAGCTGGTATGCTTGACTGTCAGCCCTCTCGTACTCGTGTCGACACCACCTCCAAATTGTCCTCTGACGGTGATCCTTTTCCAGATGCCACTCTCTATCGTAGTGTTACCGTGCACTCCAATATCTCACTATTACACGACCTGAACTTTCATATGTCGTTCAGCAAGCTTGCTTATATATGCATGATCCCCGCGTTCCTCATTATAATCATGTTAAACGTGTGCTTCGTCACCTCAAGGGCACCCTCGATCATGGTCTTCACACTAATCCTTCACTCCCACCTCGTTGACAGCATATTCCGATGCAGACTGGGCTGGTTGTCCGGATACTCGTCGGTCCACGTCCGGATAGTGTGTTTTTCTTGGTAACAATTTGATTTCTTGGTCTTCAAAAAGGCAGGTTACAGTCTCACGTTGGTCTGCTGAAGCTGAGTACCGCGCTGTTGCCCACGCCGTTGCTGAAACTGTTTGTCTACGCCAATTGTTATCGGAGCTACATCGTCCCATTCAGCATGCCACCATTGTTTAATGTGACAACATCTCAGCAGTTTATATGTCCAGCAATCCAGTGCAGCATCGGCGTACCAAGCACATTGAGATCGACATACACTTTGTTCGTGAGAAGGTTGCTTTGGGTCAAGTCCGAGTTCTTCATGTGCCCACAACTGCTCAGTTTGCTGACATTTTTACCAAAGGGCTTGCTACCGCACCATTCACCGACATACGATTCAGTCTCAACGTTGTTGAACCCCACGTTGATACTGCGGGGGGATGTTAGATTATAGAGTTAGACTCCAATACGAGTTGTATTTCCCCTAGACTTGTAGTTCAAGTTAGACTCTTAGCCTAAGTCGGTTATCACATGTACTATATAAACACTTGTGGCCACACCGAATCAATCAAGCAATATACGAGATTATCTCAAGCTTTCAAGGAGGCCAGTGCCGGGGAAGGGACATCCCACCCCGTGGAGTTCATCAGCGAGAACCTTCTGGGGCGTGGAGTACAAATGGATGCTCATGTCATTCTGGCAGAGGCCAAAGAACTCCAGTTGTAGAGAACCGTGCGCTAAAGGGGTTTGTCAAGGAAGAGGTTAACGATGGCGAGCCACACTTCACGCGCCGAGCCGTCAGGGGTGATGATCATGTCCAAGATCTTGGGCGAGACAGTGCGGTACAACTAGAAGACGGTGGTGGTGTGGATGGATCCATCCACTCGACATTGTGGCGGCGTCGATTTTCGTCCACGTGTCACGAATGCTGAAGCTCCGGAATGTGAGGCGGAACAAGGAGGACCATCGTGTGAAGTTAGGCTTAAAGATCGAGGGTTTTAGGCCCGCGCTTGCGGATTTGGACATGGTGGAGGGAGGTGGTAGATGCAGGGGTGGGCTCGGGATCAACAAAAGGGTTGGTGCTATAGGAGAGGCAGGAGAAGACATGGCGATGAGGTTGGGGCGGCGGAAGCGTGGGGTAGATTGGTTCGTCACAAACGAGGGTGATACCATCTAGATTGGGATCGGATGCAACACACTTATTGTATTGATCTTGGGGTATTCATAATACATCCGTACTTGCTAATCAAGCCGAGATCTACACCTAACCCTACAAAATATCTCAACCTTCTATACATGAGCTATCAGCTTACTACGTTGCAAGAACCAAAAAAAATCATCTAGCCCACAATGTATCACAATTTTCACAAAAGTGAAGCTTGATTATCAAAAAAGAAAGGAAATGGCACGGGTTCTTTCGAGTGCAGGATCGCCAAGTGCAGAAGTTCCCAACTATGAGTGTGCTCCACTAGCGGCTCGGATTCTCTGATCTTTTCCCTCTGACTTTTCCGTGACTTTGAGTCACTGGTGCGTGGGCCAACCAGACGCTGAGCCCACCTGTCAATGACCCAAAGTCAGACTAGACTAAGTCAGAGAATCCCCACCGCTCCACTAGTCCACGTACACACGCATGCAGCATATCCCAACCACCGCACAAAGCATCTTTGTCTAACTGCATGGATAATCGGTAGGAAGACTCATAGGCGCACAAGCATAAATATCCTCTTCGCTCTTTTTTTTTTTTTTGAGAAACTGCATATATATATCAGATATAAAACAGAGTACAAAGGGAAATACATATAGCAGTGCGCACACAACCACACTCTGGAACCATCCCGACGGACACCTGTCTAGGAAAAAAGCAAAAAGGTCCCTGCAAAAAAGAAAACAGCAACGAAGCCCTTGCAGGTCCTTCCGCCCGTCCACCGCACCGCTCGTCGCTGTCGACCACCGACGCAGCCGGAACGCCGCCAGGGAAGAGGAGCACGAGGTCACCGCACACCTGAAGCCACCAGGAGCTCGATAGCAGAAGTACTGCGTTGAAGTACCGCAAGAAACATCCGACGCGGCCGCCGGAATTTGCCTCCTCTGAACGAACATCGGCGGGGAACCATCCCCGAGCACCTGGCAGCCCGTCGACGCTGCCTCCGGCCGAGACCAGAGCAAGAAGCGACGACGCCCCCCATCATCCACAAAACCACACCAAGACCGGTCGCCGGAAACACCAAAGCGCCCGCATCCCCGACCACCACCATCCGCACCAACGCGAGGAAGAAGAAAACCCCCCCGCAAGATGGGAAGGAAGAACCGGAGCTCCTCCAGCACAGATACCCCAGCAGCCTCACGCCGTCGAAGGAGGAATCGGCGGCGCGCCGACAAAAGGCCCGAGGACGGATTTCCCACTTGACGAAGACAGCGCCGCCGGTACACCATCTTCGCGAGGAAACTCCCACGGATCCATCGCCGCTACGCAGAGCACCGGCGAGAAGGGGTTGGATCCGGGAAGACCAAAAGGCTGACCACGCCGACGCCACCCCAAACCAGACGCCGCCGCCAGCCACCAAGATCCACACCCTATCTACAAGCCGGACGCCAGATCCGGGTTCTCCTCCTCTTCCACCACCGCAGCGGCCGTAGAAGAAGAGGAGAACCGACGGCGGCGCCGGAGAAACGGGGGGGAACGGAGGTCGACTCTCAAACCGCCTCTCTCTACTGTAGCGAGAGGAAAAGTTAAGAGCTCCCGGTCGCCGATTTCTGCTCCTCTTCGGCTCTTTAGGAGCTTAATTCGCCAGGTTCTTGGCACCCTCTGCTTGCATATCTGGAGCTTGGAGTGGTTGGAGTGTGGATGCATGATGACACGCGAGCAACGGATCATGTCTCAGCTTCATGCCCCCTCCTGGTTGCAGGGCTGAATGCGCAGTGCCAACGGACCTGCTCCTCTTGGTGATGCTAGCTAGCTACAGTAGTTTATTAGTGGCTACGTGCTCACGCCAGCGTCAAGGAAAACACTGCACATTGTTTGGCTCACTCTGGCTAGCTTGTCACATGTAAGACAAATAATGCATCAACTTTCTTAAGGAAGAATCTGAATTTGCTGCCGGTGTCCATTGGGAACTGTCGGACCACAGGTGCTTTTGGTACCGTGGGCGTGGAGTTCATGTACCGGATGAGATGCGTATGTTTTTTTTGCGGTGTCTAAACTCTAGAGTTGAAAAGTATTCTCCATTTAATTAAAAACCCGGCTGAAACCTACGAACCACGCTTGCATGAAAATTACGAACCATGCTTGCATGAAACTATGAAATTCACTATGCAGCGAACCGAAACGCGGTGTGAGGGCCTTCCCTACTGTAATTGGTGTTTAAACCTTTTGTAGCCAACCGAGCCAAGACCATGATGCGTTTGTCAGCCAAAAAGGGAAGCGTTTCTCTTCCGGGTAAAATTTCCAGCTTATTCCTACTTAAACACATATCCTAACCGGGATTCATGAGTTGAAAATGTTGGATAATTTGTGATCTCAGGCTAAAGTCAAACATGGGTCAACAATTACGGCTCCTACTGTACCACTACAGTAAGTCGGTGCTACAGTAGTATAAGATAAACATGCCCTGATCGGGGGCTATTTTCATCCACACATGTGTCGGTCCCCCTGGTGTGCAGCACATATATAAATAGGGAGAAACTTATGGAGAAGTGGTGGCTACTCTAGACTTCCTACTCTCACTCATATACACTTATCTCTCCCTATGGTTTCCCGATCAAGCCTAGTGCTGAAACACCAGGAAGGACCATGACATGCTCCACACAAGCTCTAGGAACAGAGCTACGCATGGAGGACATCAAGATGAAGTGTAAAAGAAGGATGATAGATCAAGTTCAAGGCCAACATATAAAGGTGTGTTCATCTTATTGTTTAATCGAGTGGCTTAAGCTTAAGCTAACGATCCTGTAAGAAACAACAATGGTATCAGAGCAGTTAGCTTTAAGCTTGAGCCCTTTTCTAATCAGATCATGCTTGATCTGTTCTTGTTCTTGCTAAAAGATTAAGTTTTATCATCCTTATGTTGTTGTTTTTGAGAGCACATATTTTTCCTTATGTTTCTGTGAGCTAATATGCGCTCAAGCTTGTTATCTGATCTAGCATGTGCTCCATTAAGTTGTTTATGCAAGCATGCTGCTACTGTCAACTTCATGCTTAAGTTCTCATGATGCCCATGTATGAAGATATATTGTTCTTCCTGTTACAATAAGTAAGCTTTATTTTAGCCCTAAAAAAATCTCTTGAGTCCTAGCCCTTACAGCACTAGAGTGAATCTGGGGTTTCAATTTAAGCAATTATGCAGAGGGGGTTAATGTTATCATGCAAACCCTAAAGTAAATTCCCAATTTTGGAAAACCCTAGATGATTAAATTCCTCTGTAATTAAGCTTGTGGTTTCGGTTTATGTAACGAATTGATGGGGAAAGAAGCAAATTATACATGAATCTTAATGCTTTCCCCAATTCCGAGACCCCAGCTTAAGCAATTGCTTGATTCCCTTCTGTTTTAACTCTGAGGTTTCGGTAAAGTACAATTAATGTGGGGATTGAATGTTTTGAAGAAAAATTCCCAAATTACCGAAACCCTAGTTATGAAGAAATCCCCAAATTTGGAGGAACCCTAACCCTAATGCTAATGATTAATGCAAGTGGATGATTACCTTATGGGTTTCGTCGTCGCCGCTGGCCACGGCGGTGTCGGAGCCACCACCTCATGTATGCGGGTGTACTCGGGCTCAAACCCGAGCGGCCTCGCCGTCCACTGCACCGGCCGGTAGTTGTTGCTCTCCTCGCGCGCTTGTCGTCGTTGGAGACCAGCTGCTGCGTCGGATCCTGGCAAAGCAAGCGTCGCTGTCGCGGGGACGCCCGCATGCGCACGCTTGGCTCGCAAAGGGCGCCGTCCAGAGCCGCTCGACGGAGGTGCGCGCAGGCCAAAGCCGCACGCAGCTCCGGCGAGAGGGCCTGGTTGACGCCGAAGTCTTCTTCCTCCGCTCGCGGTGCTCGCCGCCGCCAATTTTCTCTGCAAGCTCTCGGCGCTGTCGGGAGTAGACAGAGAGGAAAGGGAGGGAGCGAATGAGGTTAGGGTTCGCGGGGGCGGCGGCGTCGTGCTGGTCTTATCCAGACGCGCGCGCTCCCGACCGTCGGATCCGCATCCAACGGTTCGCGGCGCTCCTAGCACTGTGTAACGGGCCTATGGCCCAGGTGGGGGTCAGGGGGAGTTGGAGCTGGACTGGGCTGGGCTAGGTTTCGGCCCAGTTCAGCGAAATATGTTAGCCCGAAAAATAAACTTATGTTTTTGGGCTTAAGTTTTCTGTTGCAGAAATAATTCAGGGAAATAATAAATATTTTCCTGATAATGATTAAATTTTATGCAACAATTAAGTTTGAGGGCTAAATTGAAAAGGCTTTAAGGATAATGTTTATGTTTTGAAATATTATGCTTTTTAGTGCCAAGTTATTCTTTGGTGTTTTGTTATGTCATCATGCTTTTATGTGCCATATTAAGTTACTTTTAATGTGTTTTATTATGCTTAGTAAATTCTTTTATGGCATTAGAATTAGGATGATGATTATTGCTATCATTATGTCATATGTATCTGCTGCAAAATTAAATTTATAAATCCTCTAATTAAGTATGGCTTATGTCCGTCATTCTGGCCAAAGCTGATTGGCGAGCATTTTGACCATGACATTTTTGTTGGTCTGGTTCGCTTCTGGCCAAAGCTGATGCGAGCCAGATTGATGAAAGAAGTATATTTATGTGAGGATTTAATTAAGCGTGGTTATTCTGACCACAAAATTTTATTGATTCTTACCCATCTCTGGCTAAAGCTGTTTTGAGTTCGATCATTAAATAAAGTTCAGAATGTTGATGCTTATTAAAGCATCTGATTCATTTTGCAGCATTTGATGTCTCTTATTGCCGGAAGAATTAAAGGCATAGAGTAACTAAATGATAGCAATTATGTTTTATGGAAGGAGAAGCTAGAGATTACTCTAGTTTTTTTTTGTTGAATATTAATCGTGCTCTCCTTCATGATCCTCCAAAGCACCTAAAGAAGGTGTTGAAAAATTGTGATGCCCTGAAAAGGGATTATGATGATGAGAAAAACTAACTGGGAGGATTCAAATTAAGTGGCCTATTGTCTGAGCTATACTTAAGTTTTGGGCATTAATATACCTAAAGTTGACTTTTCATGGTTATATTTCATTAAACCATGGATTGCCATGTTTAATTGGCCATCAATAAAGTTTTTGTCCTTAAGCCATGCATGTTCTATAAAGTTGTTTCTATTATGTGTCTCTAATTTAAATAAAGTGTGGTTTGTGTTTGTCATTCTGGCCAAAGCTGATTGATGAACACATAACCACAAAATTTTGTTGTTCTGGTCTATTTCTGGCCAAAGCTGATGTGGATCAGATCAACAAAAGAAGTTTATGATCTGGGAAAGATTGCATGCACAAGGCTTACGGATATAATGAGATAGGCCACAAATATTTTTTTGGTACCTTCGGGGAATTAAGGTAAAAGACATCGATTGTCTTAAATACGCTTCTGCTATTAAGTGCCTCTGATTTATTCCCAGATCAATCAACTTATGAAGGTTTTCAACTTTTATGATCATTAAGTTATCCCTAATTAAGTCATCTCCAATTAAGATGGAACCAAATGGAAATCTTGGTTGGAGATTTAATGATTATATTGGGATAAGTTGTGACACATGGATTTATTCTGAACAAAGTTGATTAGATACATGTGTCATACTCTAAGAAATAATGTGTTCATGAAGAATTATGCTATGCATGATCACTATCTAAGTTTGTGATCATATCCCTATTGCTAATGCTTTTGTAATTCAGCCAGAAGTTTTTTCGGCTGATTTTAGTACCTTCATAAGAAATGAGCTAAACTCATTAGCACATTATTCCATGAGGTCATAAGTAATGAAGTATAAGTAATAAGCTCTCATTAAAGAAATCGTGATTACGTATTGACGAGAATCCAATGGATTTCTTGTCTATTAATGTTTATTGGGAGCAAAACCCAGTAAGAATCTGGGGGAGTGTGCCAGTAAGGATCTAGGAAAATAATTTCCTAGTTCATTCATAATACAGTTTTTCTGGCATTAATGGAGAAGTAATTTGAAGAAGCTTCTCAAAATTCTATAAGATTATGTTGATCATGAAAATTCTCATGATTTAATTATCGAGCTTTTGAGTTCACTTTATTATGTCATCTACAATAAAGCACAAAAGTGGACTGTGATTAAGCTCAAAGGATTTTATATCCATAAGAAAGTGTGTAAACACTTTGGATAAAAATGCTATATGCATAATATTATTATGGTTTCATAAATAAGGAAGTTTTAAAGAGAAGTCTTAAAGAAGGACTGTAGGCTAATGTTTAAAGCTACTGGAAGATATCCATTAGCATAAATTAAGTTCTTTATCCTCCATTCCAATAATGTGATTCGTGCTACAAGTTTTATTGACTTCTCTACTAAAGGTGGAATATTTATTATGGAAGTTCGTCCAAATGTTGAGCTATGGCTTAGTCCACATTTCGAGGGGGAGAGATGAACTTCCCATGAACTACAAATTAAGTAAGAAGCTCTTCTTAGTAAGAAGCTCTTCTTGGAATATGTTTTATATTCCATCACTAAGGCATTTTAAGTTTGAGGTTAAGTTGAGTTTTTATCAAGTACCACTTTTAGTCAGATTTCTTAAGATTCCATCTCCTAAGGGTATCATTATTACTAAGAATTTTCGTGCCATGTTTCCTTATGTAAGATACAAGTTTTTGGTTCTGCTCTCTACAACAGTTCTCCTAAATCACTTAAGGAGGATAATAAAATTATGAAATTTAAGAGAGAGCAGTCAAATATTGCATGGCAATTAAGAACTCCATCATGGATACCATGAGTAGAGCCATCTACTAACTCCCAGATTGTCAAGGGTCACCTTGACAAAATTATGGACCATTTTTCCCCAATTGGTCTCTCTAAAGTTTAAGCAACGGGTCTTGACAAAAGACTTGTTGATATGTAATGTGATTGGGAGTTTGAAAGAAAGTCGACACATGATCACCAAACTTAAGTTTTGGAGATGGAAGCCTTCCTTTATGAAATAAAGAATTAATGATGATGATCAATTGTCCTTGAGACAATAAGCATCTTATAATGGTACAAAGTTCAATTATAATTTTTGGTGAATCGGTCTTATGTTAATTATGAGCAATAGGGATATTGCATAAGACCCGAGAGTTTTCTCTCGGGGTTGATAAGTTCATCTTGGTGATGTTCTTCAAGTTATTAAGACTCACTAAGATTGGTCCATTAAAGGGGAGTATTATGTTCATTTCTAAAGTTTATTATTACTCCCTCAAGGGCATTAAGTTTTTCCTCATGTTGCCACTAATGCTTAAGTTATTATGTGCCCTAAAGATCTTGTGTCCGGGATATCTTGGCAGACATAAGTCCGGGTTTGGACCTCCCGGAAAATACTTAAGAAAAGCTTTGCCTAGTTGGCACAAGCACTAAAGTAATTGTGTGACAATATATCACATTAAGGGATTACATGCTCACATTCAAGAAACAATAATGACCACCAAGTTGTGGATCTTTAAAGTATTCTACAAGGAGTGAAAATCCTTTTAAGTTCTATCCACAAAAGTTTCACTCTTGTAGGGGGAGCCATATTGTGGAATGGCTTCACCCAAATTCTTAAAGGCATCGTTAAGATGCAAATTAAATTGTGGCATGTTTCGATCCCTATGTTTTAAGATATGGATTTGTGTCCCTGATCCATAATAATTTAAGATTAAGGGATTATCTTAAGAAATTTATCCCGGGACATATTATGTAAGAGTGCAGTCAATTCAAGTAGCATGTCAAGAGGTTCCTGCCAGACCTAAGACATTGTGAAAGAATGATTCCATAATCAAAACATTCAAGGCCTTGATGAATCAAGTTTTAGTATTCAACAAATAAGTATAAAAAGTAAGGCATAAGTGTTGAACACTATTTGAGCATGACTAATGGGTGCTTGGTATATAAAGCATTACACTAAGGTGTTAAGTACTAAGCACCATATTAAGAGGCTTGCCTTCTAAAGTTGCCGGAATTAAGATTATGTGGCAGCCTATTGTTAAGGGACAAATTATGACTCTGGAAAACATATTTGTGTTCTCTCATTAAGCGCGCGCATAAGGTCAAGTACATTCGTATATAAGAGAACCAACTGCACTCTTGGGACCATTATGACACATCTCCCCAAACACTAAGAAGGGTTTGTCTCTTCGCTGGAATGATGTACTGTAGTCAATTAGTTCAGCGGTACTTAATTGACCGTTGTAATTTATTGTCTCTGTATAAGTTCCGACAAAGGGACGAACTCATAAGCTTTCCACTAAAGTTTAAGTTCATGGAGCTCCTAAGTTAAAGAAGTTCCATTTTGATATGAGGTGGTATATTGTAGTAACTGGGTTCTGCGGTACTAAACAACTGACCGCAGTAATCTTTTTATCTCGTATGCCATTTCATTGATAAGTGGGAGAATGCTGAATAATTTGTGATCTCAGGCTAAAGTCAAACATGGGGTCAACAATTACGGCTCCTACTGTACCACTACAGTAAGGCGGTGCTATAGTAGCATAAGATAAATATGCCCTGATCGGGGGCTATTTTCATCCACACATGTGTCGGTCCCCCTGGTGTGCAGCACATATATAAATAGGGAGAAACTTATGGAGAAGTGGTGGCCACTCTAGACTTCCTACTCTCTCACTCATATACACTTATCTCTCCCTATGGTTTCCCGATCAAGCCTAGTGCTGAAACACCAGGAAGGACCATGACATGCTCCACACAAGCTCTAGGAGCAGAGCTACGCATGGAGGACATCAAGATGAAGTGTAAAAGAAGGATGATAGATCAAGTTCAAGGCCAACATATAAAGGTATGTTCATCTTATTGTTTAATCGAGTGGCTTAAGCTTAAGCTAACGATCCTGTAAGAAACAACAGAAAAGAAATACAGTATTACTAGATGAGCAACGATACATTAATTTAACCAACCATTCCGAATAATCTTTGGTTCCATGAAACGAGAAGTCGAGCGGGCCCTTATAGGTGCGTGCGTCTCCCCTCAACGCGCGCTTTGGCTGCGAGGACCCCTTAGCAGCAGAGGTAGATGCATTCTTCGTCGTCGTGGTCGTCGTCTTCTCCGCAGCAGCTGACGGCCCGCACCAAGGAGATGCAAGGAGTGGCTTTGGCTCAGTCGGCGGCGTGGGCTTCATCGCAACCGAGGGCTTCCATGGCTTTTGGCTAGCGGCTTCGCCCACCGTTGCCCCGGGCTTGTTCCTGGCTTGAAATGCGGTGTTGATCCGCAGGTGGTGTGGCGCTTCGCTGCTCCTCGAACGGATTGGAGAGCACGAGCAGAATCACGGGCCAGTACTTATAAGCTAGTGGATGGATTGATTAGGCGAAGCGGCGGCCACGCCACGCGACGCTTCTTGTTCCCTTCCCGGGAACTCCACCGGACGGCGGGCGACGAATGCATGCGCGCGGCGCCGGAGAGGGACAGCCAAGAGCCGCGAAAACGTTAATGCCGATGAAACTACGCAGTGGGCTTCTGGGCTTTTGGATCAGCGAAATTACGTCCGAGTAGAACAAGGGCAGTGGCCCTTTTGCTCTAAAAACAAATACGTCCAAGGAGGCCCATTAGACATAAGTTTGGCCCGTTTCCAGGCGAGGCGAGCGGGCTCACAAGTCATACCGGTACGGAAATCACTAGAAAAAGGGTTCCCTTTGCAAAGGTAACCCCACCATCGTTCTAATTGTGACAAGTGTCGGTTTCTCCTCACATGATCCAATTTTGGTTGTCTATATGTCTGCCATGTGTCACAATTAGATTGAAAGTTGGGGAGTATGAGAGAGAAAGGGAGGGCATACACATACGTGGGCATACAGTTTTCCCTTTTTGCCTTTTATTTTTCAAATCCGAATTTTAAAAACAAAATATCTTGAGAACCGTTTATCCAAATTACGAACCGTTTTCACTTTTGAGCTCCTCGCGTCGAGATATTCAAAACTAGATCCCATGTTGATATGTTTCGACGAACTTTTTTTTTGTACAACCTGTTATGTATAGTTGTACAACCTGTGTTTGTAGTTGTATAACATGTGTCTGTACAAACTGTGTATGCGTAGTTGTAAAACCTGTATCTGTCTAGTTGTACAACCTGTGTCTGTCTAGTTGTACAACATGTGTCTGTACAACCCGTGTCTGTCTAGTTGTACAACATGCGTTTGTACAAGTTGTGTCTGTCTAGTTGTACAACATGTGTCTGTATAAACTTTGTCTGGTTAGTTGTACAACCTGTGCCTGTTTAGTTGTACAACTTATGTCTGTACAATCTGTGTCTGTCTAGTTGTACAACATGTGTTATATAGTTGTACAACATTTTTTCTGTGTACTGTTGTACAACGTTTTCTGTAGGTTCTGTACTTTTGTACTCCTAGTTCGTAGTTTCGTGTAATTTGTACACTGTATTTTTGTGGAGTTCGTACTCCCTACTTGTGTACTTTGTACATTGTACATTCTGTGTACTGCTGCCTCTGTACTTCGATCGAACAAAAAGTGCAAACCAGATCAACTCACGTGACTCGAGCGATCGATTGATGCATGCATGTACGTGCTCTTGTACAAGCGAGCGATCGATGCAGTCGAGCGATCCTATACGGGCGTAGCGCCGGCCGGACGTACGCGTATAAGGCGCTCGGGTGCCTCACATTTTGGGTTGCCGTGTCAAGATTTGCTTCCATCGCACGTACGCCACGCGGCGTCCTGTGCGCTCGTTCGGAAGCGCGGAAGTGACCTTCCCGAAGGAAGCCTTTTCCTAATGGTACCCTACCGGTACAGGTCTGGTTCTTCTCAGTGCGTTTGGATCCGGGGAATAGACGGAAGAAAAGAGAAGGCGACTGCGCCGACGAGGCCCGCTCTCCTTCCTCCGGCGATCGTCTTCGGAACCGCCACCGCGCGCGAGCAAGATCCGGTGAGCCTCCGATCGACTGATCGCACTTTTCCTCCTCCCGCGGTCCAATCGTCTACCTATTAGTCAGCCCTTATGCTGGTGTAAATCCTTAGGGTTCGTTCCCTGAATATGGGACCGTGGGTGCCTTGTGACCCTTCACGCAGAACGGGGCGAGTTGGGATTAATGGCGACACGCTGCTTCCTGTGAACCGGGTGGTTGTTCTGTCTAGATGAAACCATAGGGCCGTGTGCTGGCCTGCTGGGTGTGGATTGAGGTAGGGGTTGGGGTTACCTGGGAGCAAAGCTGGTTCCGTTGTTAGGTATGTGGGCTGGGGGAGCAACGCTGTTGGCCAGCTCAGGAGGATTGTTTAATTTGGCGTGGGCTTAGGTGACCGATTCTTGTTCTATCAAACCAAACAATGATAGCGCTAAGCAGCAATTTTAGTACTAGACTACCGAACTTTCAATAATTTATCCTGCCTTCAGGATTAAATTCTCCAGGACTACTTAGCCCATGTTTGTTCGTTGGGTTAGATGTTCTTATTGAAGATGTAGGAGCGAATAATAAATAGTGGAGAGATGAATCTCTTTTCCCAATCCCAGTCCGTAACAACCTATACCGATAATCACTGAGCAGGCATTGCCATGCTGTGCCACTCTATCACCTTTCCCGTCTCCACATTTTACTCGTTTTGTTGGTTTCAGGTTTCCTTAAATTTAGCATCAAAGCGGCAGCTGTTTACCTTTTTTCAGTTTGTTGATCAAAACTGTAGTAGGCAATAAACTTGTGCTTACTATGCATGTACTAGTTCTCGAAGTTAATTGAATGCCACCGTCTTAGTTTTGGTGCCCACTACTCCACTTGGTAAATCTGCGATTGCAACCTTGTTTGTCCTTGCTATGCATTACACTCATGTACAAGCTTCATAATTTAATGCATTTCTTGACATGTAAAATTAGAATTTGTCTGGTGTGAATTATATATCTGTATTGATATGACATCGATTTTAAAATTGGTGCACAAGAGTTCATGCTAGTTCATTATGATAGAGTACACATTGTTGTAGTCATTCCTGTGTTCCTAAAACAAACTTTGATATGTTGGCATTTTTAGCACAAAACCAATTTTGTAGAATCAACTTTCACCACAAATACAAAAAAGAGAACTGTATATGGTATATATCTTGATATGGGCGATAGTAGAACACACGTATAAATTAAATTCTCAAACTCTAGATACATTTTTCAGTTCACAATACACCATAACGGCTTGGCATTGCTCCACAGAATGTTGGCTTGAAAAAGCTGGAAAAACATGATTTACAGTCTTTGCATTTTTCAATATTTCCAGTACAAGATCCGTTATTCTTCATCATATTCCTGTTCTTATCTTGTCTCAACATTCGTTGTCCCAAGTCCAAAATGATATATTGGCACAAATAATTTGCGGAAAGAGGCAGGGGACAAGAAATTAATAGTAAGATCTCATAAATGTACATGTAGCAGATGCATTTAGAATGTATTTCTAAATGCCTTTTTGTTATGTTTTTGTACGGCACCATCACTAATGTATTGCATGATAACACATAGTTGGATACTAACTTCTTCTGTAATCTTCCCATGAATATCTTTGAGAAGCCTGTGTGCAAAGGAAAGATAATTTCTGGTGGATTAAATTTGTTGGCATTATATCGAGCCTTCTATCTTATTCGTTTATGCTAAATAACACGGCTTGGTGCCCAGACCTAATTCAGCTCTTGCAGTAAAGAAGATGAATTGATGTCGCATGCCATTCAGCTTAATTTATCATTTGAAATGATCTACTCACTGACATTGTAGAGGCATCTTCCCCTATGCAGGCAATGTATATCCGGGTGAAGCGAAACAAGACTACCTACTTCATACAATTTGATCCAACCGAGACAACTTTAAACATTAAACAGAAATTGCATTCACTAATTGATCAGCCTCCCAGTAATCAACGACTGATCTTGTTGGAAACACATGATGTATTGGATGACTCAAAGACGTTGGCTAATCAGAAGGTACCATTGTACATATATTAAGCACGTAGTGGATGCATCTTGTTATAGAAAAAGGAAGATAACTGTGGACGAACCGACAACGTGTGATTATATCATTTTAGATTAACTCATGTGCTGTAGTTATTGTAGATTTATTATTTTCGAATGAATGTCTTTCCTGTGCAACTACTTAGTTAACGTTGTCTGTTTCTGTCTGCAGGTTGAAAATGATGCCATTGTTGCATTAACACTGAGAACAGGTTTTGTTCTACTCTGACTGCTTAACAACATTACTTATTTGCCTCCGAATTTAACTTTGTTCTGATACTATCGTGCTCTTTCTTTAACTGTATGTGATACATTGCCTTGTTTTTGGTTGCTGGCTGGGCTTCATAGTTCTAACTTTAATGACTTACTGAATACGGAAACCACTTGGTTAGTGAAAGTGCTTCATTTTTCAAGGAGTGTTTGTTTTCTTGGTAACTTTTTTTACTCTGATATCATGATCCATGATTCTGCATTACTTGTGAAGTGCATGTTGCGAATTATAGGTTCATACAAAATAAGTTGTGACTACTCAGTGCAGAAGAGACTCGGTGATTCAGAACAAAATCAGTTATAGAGATAATTAGATTAGCAGCTAAAGCTATGATATCGTGATGATTACCTTCGGCGTTCTATTCACTACGTCCGTTTGGAAATACATGTCGTTTTAGAATGCAGGCAGTGAAAATGTTCACCATTTTTTACTCACAATGTTTATAAAAAATATAAATTTTGATTGGTTAAATAATATCATTAAATATGTTATTTCTTTTTTCCATGATATTGTAATTTATAAATTTTGACAAACATATTTGTGTGAAAACCAATGTTCAAAATATTTTTTTAAGGTGCATGTGGAAGACTGTCCATTTCTGAAAACCGACATGTATTTCTGTACAGAGGGAGTACTAATATGCCTGGGACTGTACAAATTGCCCTGTTCATAACTATGTGTATATGGTTGTGTTTTAAAAAAGGTCGATAAGATTAGGCTGTTCCACCGATATTAAGCAAGTAGAAGCCTGACTGATGTTTATTTGTATGTCTATCAGATGATAATCAGTTCGAGAATGTTTGCATCGCAGCACCAGAAGATTTCACGTCGCCCTCATGATGCAGACTTGTGCCTTCTGTATTATATCATGTTGTTTGCATGGACATCTTTTTTCACTTTGTGAACCGTGTATCTTGGGTTTGTCAAGAATCTTGTTAAGGATGCCTGGCAACAATTATGCATTGCATTAGGTTTTGATTTTATTGTCCGCCTACTGAATTATTTGTGCCAAGATCTCACTACCTTATCTATGTAAGGGGCATGATGGTAATATGAAGTAACTGATTTTGATGGACCTAATGTGATGACCACGTATTTTGACATCCTCCTAGTTGCCTATCAGATACTGTAGTTTGTGAAATATGGGAGTTCAATCTGGGGCTGTTGTAGCGTTTGTTTTCGTTCTGATTGATGTGGGGATATTACTTCGAAGCTAGCAGAGAAAGACAAAATGGTATTGTTACCTAAATGATTTTAGGTATCATTGTTGTCACAGAAAGGTTTTTCCGCTTCTTGATGAGGAACATATTAAATTACGCCTTTACACGGCATCTGGTATCTTCACTGCGGTGGAACATGGTGTCACATGTGTCGCCAATGTGCTTTCATAAAAAAAAATCAAGAAATTTGGAGCATTTGGTGATACAAACAGCACGGAGATTATAGTTTTAAGAAAAAAATGAAATCAAGTTTTGTGTAAAAAGGTGTATACCCAACTTTATGCCTTCACCTAGTGACTGGAATTATATTAAAAAGTCTCCTATGAATTTACAACAGTAATACCAGATGTTGTCATTTTCTAACAAAAGAAAACAAAGAACACTAGAAGTTATCCAAACATTTTCTTTTTTCTACTTAGCCTGGTCCTTCTCCTCGCCCTCTCGAGGTTGAAATAGAGAGCTGTGATGCACGTGCATGCAGCAAGGTAGATAGTAAAAGAGATAAACACATCATTTAGAGAGCTGTGATGCACGTGCATGCAGCAAGGTAGATAGTAAAAGAGATAAACACATCATTGGTTACTGAATTATTCCGAGCTGAGTGGTTTGGTCACTGAACTCGCGAGATGTTGTCCGTTGGTCATTGAAGTCCTAATAGATGAGTATACCAATCAAAATCGTTCCCACAGGGACAAAGGGCGCTGACGTGGCAAGCTGACGAGCTATTGACATGAGGAAGCCAGGGCGACGACCATGTGGGACAAATGGGAGGCGGTCGGCGTGTGTTAGTCGTCTCCGACAGTGTTGTGGTGGTGGATGTCGAGGCAGCATCCTCGAGGTGCCATGGTCCGTTACCTACGGCGGTGGCAGGCTGCAAGGCATGCAAGACTTCTTCGTGTTGGGCGATCAGGCTTCAAGGACATCAGGTACGGTGATGTCAGGTGTTCTCGGACGTCGCTCCCATCCTTCGAGGCATCGTTGAGGAGCCACTTCACCTCCCTCGTCGCTTGGACTCTCAGTCTCTCCGGGCGAGTATCTATGCATTGGCCTTGGCTGTTACCGCATGCTGAGACCTAATTTAGCTAGGTAGTGTGGCCGCGTGTGAGGCTTTTTCGGCATTTTTTTCTTAAAAACTGTGCAATGAGTGGTTTTTGATCAGGTTTTTCTTATAAACCGGACTTGTCGGTTTTTAGGTGTGTCCCTCCTACTCCTAGCATTGTATTTAGGATTTCTTTCCCATCTTATAACAAAAATAATACTCCCAACCGTGACCAGGTGTTCAGTACACCTGTACGGAGGGAGTATTTGTTTGTTAAATAGTTGAGGCGTAACACGGCATTTGGTAGCGTCACAGCGCTGGGGCGTGACGTCACTTTACACTCTAATCATCTTTTAACTGGATGCGACCTAAGCCAGGGTAAGGAATGAGGTAATCCAAAGTAAATTAGACGTCAGCGCTTGCATGCTGATGGAAGGGAAGCAACACCAAGGAAACCTCCACAGGATAAACCGCAATCTGTGACGTCACCTCCTGCGTGCACGTCACTGTCCAACGACCCGGCATATATAAACACACCTCCTTCCTCGAGATGCTACGACCAAGCCCATCCAGCACTTGGAAGACTGAGCGAATTGCTCCACATCGATCGACCCACGCCACGCGCCAACCAAACTGATGGAAACTAATCAGCATCGGCAGGGATCGCCGCCGCCGAGGGGGACGAGGAGGAGCAGGACGCGGCGGGATCCCGACGAGGATCACGTCTACCGCGTGCGGCCGCAAGACTTCGCCCACACCGTGCAGAAGCTCACCGGCGCCGCCCCTCTTGATCACCCTCCTCCTCTTCGGGGCGATCAGCAGCCGTCGCCAGCGGCACCGCGGCCGCCAACATTGTCCATGCAGGAGGCCTACTTGGAGTGGTGCGCCTCCAACAGCGTCATTCTCAGCCCCGGGACAATGGCAGATATTGACCGCGCCGCCCGATTTAATCCAGGGATAAATAATTAGCTACTTCATTACAGTAGCTTACTTCATTCATATACACCGATACTACACTGGAGTACGTGCTTACTAGTAGCTTGATTTCAGCCTCTTCTGTTTTGACGTGCTGAAGGCTTTTGTCCAGAAATTGGAGCAGCAAAATTAAGCTTCCTAGCTTGGACCGACTCGCTACATAAAAAGAGCTGGTGTTCTTTTTTTTGCGGGTACTCTACTTGTTGCTATGCCAGGTGTAAATTACGAATGACTTTGAAGTTTACATAATTTTTCACACAAAGGAGGATTGAGCATTTGAACTCCGGCCAGCCTTCGTCAATGAATCACGCACTTCCGGACATTGCCGCAAGGATAGAACACATGCAAAGCAATCATGTAAACAATATAGTTAATGAGTTGAAAGAGCTTAGCGGGGTTTTTACTAGCTTTGAAATAAGTCATGTACATCGATCTGCCAATATGGCAGCTCACGCTTCTGCTCATAGAGCTAATGAGGATAGGAGGAGATGTGTGTGGGTCAATTATAAACCACCCTTCTTGGCTAGTATCCTTGCAAAGGATTGTAACCCAGCTCTTTAATTAATAAAGATATTTACATCGCAAAAAAAAACGTAAACACTACCGGAATCGGCCGGATCCCCAAGAGTCGACATGTTTGCCTAGTGCATTTTTGTCGCACTCGGCAAACAAACGACGTTGCGTGAGTGTCGCCATAAAACACTCACCAAAAGGAAAAGACTTGGCATACTCGTCGTTTTCCAAGTGTTTGCACTTGCTATACTCACTGCACATATGTTCATTTTAATCTCGGCTAGATGGGTGATGGGATCGGTTTTCCCCGTTTTTGTTACACATTCCACAAACAAGTGAAATAAAATATTATGCACCAATATATTTGTATTTTTAATATCAAACTTTAGAATTTTTAATAGTTCCAAAAATAGTTTTCAACTTTTTGTCAAATTTTCTAGAATGAGTTTTTTATTAACCAAATGCAAGAAACAAATATGGTGCAAAATGATACATCTCCAATTTTATACTAAGTATACCATATTAAGAATGTTCCCAAATAATAAGAATAGTCTCAATTTCTAGCAACATTCGCACAATTTTGGTCGATTTCTCAATATTAAGAAAATTTATCCTAAAAAGTATACAAATTTATGTAAAGTTACCCAAGTATGGTTATATGAAATAGCCACAGAGAGTGTTTAAAGATTCAGCCCCTAACTACGAAAAGTTTCGTCAGCGATTTTAACCCTATTTGTAGAAAATTAAGAAATTGATGAAAATGAGCATAGTTAGGAAAAATGATAAACCTGGATTTCGTACGTATTTTGTAGAGAATCTTCATGGTTTTGACATATCAAGTCCCTATTTTGTAAAAGATTCTCACTATTTGGACATGTTTAGTTTCTATTTTTGTAAAAAGAATCTTCACAAAATGGACTATCATATATGAGCATGCATAACTTTCGAGCCAAAATGACCATGTTCATGGCTATATCCATGACATAGTTCGTTGTAACGTGACCATATTTGTCGCAAAACTGCATCTTGCTATGACAAACAAAAGTCATCTCCATGTTTTGTTAGAAAAAATAATATATATTGTTCGTTATTTAAGGGCCCTGTCTACAAGGGTTACGTCGACGAGAAGGTCAAGTCTGGCCTCCACGTCCACCCTAATTGTCAAGATGCTCTACACAAGTCTGACCTTTTCCCCGACTAGGTCTGTAGGTTTTCTTCTAGGACTGTTCTAGTTGAATCCCCCCCCCCCCCCCCCCCACACCATTTTAACTAGTTGAACTCCGTCAATCTTTTTTTTTGTCAAGTGTCACGAAAACACTCTTCATATGCCTATTTGTCGAGTGCCCCATGACCGCCTAAGTGCCGAGTGCCATACGCCGAGGCACTCGTCGGACCATATGTTGAGTTTTTTTTGTCTTTGGCCAAGTGCATCGGCACTCGGCAATGTGGCCCATTCCGGTAGAATTCACTGTATCTTGCATGGTGAAGAGATTGCAGATGACTTCAAACAACTTTAGTGATGCCTCGTTATGAGAGGAGTATTTTTTTTCTTTTTTGGATATCTGGGTTATGAGAGGAGTAGAAAATTATATAATACTAGATGTGTTTGTTAGTAGGATGTATGTCTATATACAGTATATAGATTAAGAGCATCCGTTGTTGAAAAAACTATTAAGAGGACACGTTGAAGTGACGAGAGCAAACACGTACCGCACGCACGGATGAACCAAATGACGTTACCATGGACGTTAGCGTACGCATGCAACCGGGTCCCACACCACTCGGGCGAGTCAAAATGCAGCGCATCACGGCTGATGACTCCCTCTCCCTTCTGCTGGTAGACGTAGGCTACCAGAAAGTTCGCTAACGACTTAGACTAGTTAATGTTGAATAATAAAGAACAACACTCTTAGAAACAGCAATAATAAATTGGAGTGGTAAACCTCGGCCGGCACACGGGCGCGTGGTTCTCCTAGAAAAATACAGATAGCGGGCTTCTGTCATTCTAATTGGTTTCTTAAGTAAGATGTTTGCATAATCAATGATGTAGTAGTAAGATTTTCTTTTTCCTATTTCTGCGTGGGAATCAGTGTCAGGTACATGGAAGACAGATATATGAAAGGGGAAAGTTTAGCATTTTGGTTTAACACCATGCAGGCAGCTGGTACCTTCCCAGCTTCTTCATCAACCGCCAATTCAACACATTGTCAGCAGCATTTTGCCTAACAAAAAAAATGAATGAATCAGTATCTCCTTTACTTGAACACGGGTTTCGACTTCCCCTCCGGAGGACCGGTGTAGCTCGGTTCGCTTACCGCCTTCGTCTTTCGCCAGGATTGGCGGACAATTCCGAAGAAATTGTAAGATATGGGTAAGAGTTCTCGCAGATCTTCCTATTACGGGGAAACCTGCAGAAGTTCGAATGGGAAGAGGAGAAGTTGTTGTTTAGAAATAGGAAAGTGGAATGAAATCTAGTCTTAGTAAAATATTTTATATCTCTTCTTGTCCAAGCAGAAGGAAAAGGATATAATTACAATTTGAGGATGAGCGGAAAATTCATATCTCTTGGTATTTATATAGAATCGAGCGCAGAAGCCTAGCATTTCTATCGGGAGAATCGAACTTCGTACTCTTTGGCTGGGCTCATCGGGAGAAGCTGGCTAGGAGGACAATAGTAAGTCACCCTGTCTGCGGCTCACGTGTTGTGTCGAAGTCTAGTTGGGTTAGGTTTTGTCCCACCTCTATCACTTTCCGTTGGAATTAGCAGAATTCTCAAACTACGGAACCAGCTGCTTTCGCACCGGGGGAACCAGATCCAGAGAAAGGACCCTAAGAATTTGGAAGATATCTCGAGAAAAGGTTTTATTGAACTTTTCATCAAAGAAGGAGAGCAAGACTTTGTCGATGAAGGCTTTAAGCGTTGAGTTGGTTTAGCAGGAAGGTTACAAAAAACGAGCGCATTTTGGATTAAGTGATTCCCCGGTTTTTTATCATCTTTTAGCACATACATGCATACAGTAGGCCATGAATTCCTATTTGTGACATCTAACAGCGACCCCGAGTTATGTCGTAAGGGCCGCCCCCTTTCGAGCGCACGACCTACCAAATCATTATCAACTTTGTGAGAGGGTCGACCATGGATTCACTTCAAGGGTCTTGGTTTCCTCTTACGTCTACCAGAAAGTTCGCTAACGACTTAGACTAGTTAATGTTGAATAATAAAGAACAACACTCCTAGAAACAGCAATAATAAATTGGAGTGGTAAACCTCGGCCGGCACACGGCGCGCGTGGTTCTCCTAGAAAAATACAGATGGAGTTTACGAAAGTCCGCTTCCAGTGAACTCTTTATTTTTAAAAGAATATAAAAACTATATCTACAAGTTTCAAAAATTTAAATCAAAAATCTAGATGTAGTCAATGATGCATTCTACAAACATGTAAAGTCACAATGTGTAATTCTTTATATTATGTGCTACACAAAATTGACAAAACCTGTATACCTAGGTCCACACATTTATCATTTTTTGTGTAACTCAGAAGATAAAGCATTTTAAATTGAAATTCTACACGTTTGTAGGGTACATGATTCACAACATGCAGGATTTTCAGATTTTTTTAACCTTGTATGAATTTAATTTTCTTAATAAAGGGAGCATTGAAGCCTGGGATCCATAAATCTCCACTTGCAAAGCTTACTTTTACATTAAGACAAAAAAAAATCGTCACCATTGAGGTGATCGCACAAGATTTTTGAGAGAATGATAACTTGCTGAAAATGCAAAGCTCAACCTATCCTTTGGGTAATGGCCATTTTATGAGAAATTCCAGTGTTCAGCTGTATCATATTTGGGCTCATACTTTATGAGTGCTTGGCTGCTTGCCCGGTTGGTGTTTCACACAATTTAGGAGGCATAGCGCCGTCGGCGGTTTCCCGAAAATCCGTCATGCATAACACCACACATAGCATCTCCCTGTTTGCACACTAATAAATTTGCCAGTACCAACTACACGTACTCCATTGCCATTTGGTTGCCACCAAGCTGGAAAGTGGTTATAGCTTCTCATGGTCCATGAGGCCTAGTTGCCCGCGAGCAGCAAAAACACACACAATCCATCCCATGTCATCTCTGCTGCTCCACTAACACTTTCCTCTGCGCTTTGTCTCCCGGTCTAGTAGCAGTCAGCCACCATTCTACTAAGCTCGCTCGCTCGCTCACAGTCTTTCTCTCCTCCATATTCCAAGCCTCCATCTCCTCCTCCAATTTGCAAAGATTATATATATCTCCTGGGGATCCGAGCCGGAGCGGAGTCATCCATCATCAGGTAAACTCCGATGAGGTTCCTGTATGTCTCACGGTTGCTCGAGCTTTCTGTCAAGTTCTTGGCACCAAGATTCAGCCGCTACGGCCATCCGTTGCGCCTACCTGTCTGCTGATGCTGTTGTTGCTGCTGCTGCTGTCTTTGTTGTCCTGATGAGCTGCTTCTACTTGGACATGATGGCACTGCTTGTACTTAGATTTTTCACTGTGTAATCAGGCATGAAATGATTAGTCTTTATCCATATAGCGAGATCCTTTACAGTCGATCTTACGATTGGTGTACTTTGCCTCTTCAGTCCTGAATCTTATAGCTTTTTTCCCTCAATGTTTTGAGCACAAACATGTTTTCTGAAGATGTACCAAATAGGGGCCAATAAAAAAAATCTTGCACTAGTTTCTATATAAGTTACTGCATTTGCTCGAAGCTGCAATGTCTGTAGATATGGCTGAAGATCTAACTTACTAATTCTGTAAATGAAATGCAATGCAGCGGGCTTAGCCGTGTTTTTAGTGAGGATGGAGATGTTCGCTTCTTTCCTTTGTGCCATCGATTTGGAAGCCAATTGACATTCTGTTGACACAGCATAACTTGTATGACGTTGAAAGAGAAAATGGTAATATAATGGGATCCGATTTCATTGTTCTTTAAAGTGTTGAATTTCACATCGTCTGGTCACTGAATTTCACAAGTATTTGCAGGTCATGTACTCATCGAAAAGCTCAAAGGGGACGCTGCTTCCTCTACGATCAATGTTTGTCTTCTTCATTGCACTATTTGGTTTCTACGTCTGCTACTTCTCCGTCACTCAAATAGCCTTAGAAAATGAAGAAGAAGAAATGAACGACACAGAAGAACAAACAAAAGTTATATGCACAAGACCTTCAGTGATCCCATCTGAGCAGATGCGATATGTGCATTTCCCAAGACCTATGAGTTACGACAGGTAAATTCTTCTATGTCCAGACAAATAGCCTCTCTTCTGTACCTCACCCTGTTTTTCAGAAAAGGAGGTTGTAGCATCGGCCTCTGCATCAGTCCATGCACACAACTATATATTTGTTGTAGAGCAATGCATATTATGTGTTCTTCTTTTTTTCTTCTGATCCATTCATGTTGATAAACTATTTTACTATTCGTAGGGGAGAATGTGCATGTACTCCGGTTCGTTTCTTTATCATCGTATCGATGCAAAGATCAGGCAGCGGATGGTTTGAGACTTTGCTGAACAGCCACCCCAATGTCAGCTCAAATGGTGAAATCTTCTCGGTGAGAGAGCGAAGAGAAGATATCGGGTCGATCTTGCGGACGCTTGACAAGCTGTATGATCTGGATTGGCGCACCAGTGCAGCAAAAAATGAATGCACAGCTGCGTTCGGATTGAAGTGGATGCTAAATCAGGTACGCTATCATTGCATTCCCTTTATTGGGGATCTTCTTTTTCGGAAATGTAGGAGCACGCGCACCCAATTTCGTTTTCATAAAACCTGATAACAGTCTCAACACGACACCTGGCCATAGCCCACCGCTGGACCAAGCACGCAAAAGATAAAGCTCCTCTCAACTGAAACAACTAGCAGGCCATAGTCACGAACCAACCAGTTTCTGAGAAAGTTCTGTCACAACTACAGCTAGTGCAAAAAAAAAACCCAAATGAAGCCAAAACGCTTCAACCATTTCCAATCCTAGGCAACAGCCGTGCCCACCAGATTAATCTGCAGAAGACCTCAGACAACACCACCAGGAATGCCTTGGCCCCTCCGTGTGGATGCTTCCCTCCTGGATTTTTGTAAATTCGTACTTCAATCTGTTAGCTGCTTCTAAAGTTCAGATTGCTTTTGTTGCTCCAGGCTTGATAGAGCAAGCAATGCTATTTGCTAATTAATTCCGTGATGATTATCCTCATGAAATAGTCTTAGTAAATTGACACACTCCATGTTCTGCAGGGTCTTATGGATTATCATCGTGTGTCTTGGGAACAGAAATTCCCGATGGTTAGCGTTAGAGCGTTAACTAGAGCCGGGTCAGATCATACGCCTTTGCTTATTGACTCAGGGGAACAAGCTCACATTGGTAATAAAACAAACTTTTCTTTCGAACTATCTTGGCTTAGACAAGATGGTTTCTGTGAGATGGTGATCAAAGAGTGGACATCATTCTCACGTGGGTCTACCCCAATGGAGATTTGGCAAAATAAGATTCGCCATCTCCGTGCTTTCCTGAGGGGTTGGGCAAAAAATGTTAGCAGCTTTTATAAAGAGGAGAAAACGAGACTCCTCAACCTTATTGATCTTTTAGATATAAAGGCTGAATCTACGGTGTTGAACGAATCTGAGAGAGAAGCTTTAAATAATGCCAATGATAAGTTGGCAAACCTTAGAAGAGATGAGGAGGCTAAATGGGCTCAGCGAGCAAAAGTAAAACATGTACAGGAAGGAGGCAATAATACAAAATACTTCCACCTAATTGCAAATGGCAAGCATAGAAAGAAAAGAATTTTCCAACTGGAACAAGACGAGGGAACTATCATTGGCCAAGAAAACATTAAGAATTATATTACTACCTTTTACAAAAAGCTTTTTGGAGATTCGGATGATCATTTTGTCTCACTTGTAGAGAATGAGACATCTGATATCCCTCGCCTCTCCGATGAGGAGAACAATATCCTTACATCAAACTTCACAGAGAAGGAGGTGTATGAGGCCATCATGCAAATGGAAAAAAACAAGGCTCCAGGGCCAGATGGGTTCCCGGCTGAATTCTATCAAAAATTTTGGGGTACGATTAAAAACGATCTGATGAACTTGTTTAAAGCATTCGAAAAAGGGGAGTTGCCGTTGTTTCAGCTTAACTACGGAAATATCATTTTGTTGCCGAAAAAAGAGAATGCTATGCAGATTCAACAATACCGCCCTATCTGCCTATTAAATGTGAGTTTTAAGATTTTCACTAAGGTGGGTACGAATAGAATTGCCGAGGTCGCACAAAAGGTGATTAGACCAACGCAAACGGCTTTCATGCCCGGGAGGCATATTTTAGAAGGGGTATTAATTCTTCATGAGACAATCCATGAACTTCATAGGAAGAAAATGGATGGTGTCCTTTTAAAAATCGATTTCGAGAAGGCTTATGATAAGGTAAAGTGGCCTTTCTTACAACAAGTGTTGCGAATGAAAGGTTTTGATCCGAAATGGTGTCAATGGGTACAACAGTTTGTTACCCGCGGTAGCGTAGGTATAAAGGTAAATGATGACCTTGGACACTATTTCCAGACCCGCAAAGGCCTAAGGCAGGGAGATCCTCTCTCGCCAATTTTATTCAATATTGTAGCTGATATGTTGGCCATTATTATTGCTCGTGCTAAGGAAGATGGGCAAGTTGAGGGCCTTATACCTCACCTAATAGATGGGGGGGTATCGATCTTACAATATGCTGATGACACGATTATCTTCATGGAACACGATTTTGACAAAGCCTTGAATATGAAACTCATTTTATGTATGTTTGAACAACTATCAGGCTTGAAAATTAATTTCCACAAAAGTGAACTTTTTTGCTTTGGAAAAGCTAAGGAAGTGGAAGAGCAGTACAAGAATCTCTTTGGTTGTGAGTCTGGGTCTTACCCGTTTAGGTACTTGGGTATACCGATTCACTTCCGTAAATTGAAAAATAGTGAATGGAAAATGATAGAGGATCGGTTTGAGAAAAAACTTGCGAGTTGGGTGGGCAAACTTTTATCCTATGGGGACAGATTGATCCTAATCAATTCGGTGCTGTCAAGTCTACCTATGTTCATGTTTTCCTTCTTTGAAGTACCCATAGGGGTACGCAAGAGGATGGACTATTTTCGATCTAGGTTTTTCTGGCAAAGTGATGGCCATAAAAGAAAGTACAGACTTACTAAATGGAACATCATTTGCAGACCAAAAGACCAAGGGGGGCTAGGGATTGAGGTTTTAGATATTAAAAATAAATGTTTATTAAGCAAGTGGCTTTTTAAAATTTTAAGTGAGGAGGATGGTGTGTGGCACCAGTTGATTCATAATAAATATCTGCATTCGAAATCCCTTTCCCAAGTGAAGGTTAAAGCAAATGACTCCCCTTTTTGGAAGGGCCTCATGAGGTTAAAAGGTGATTTCTTCAAACGTGGCTCGTTCACAATTGGGAATGGTGAGAAAGCTAGATTCTGGGAAGATACCTGGCTAGGGAATGAGCCCCTGTCCACTCAATATCCTTCCCTTTATAACATTGTCCAGCGAAAAGAAGTTTCGGTTGCTGCAGTGTTGTCTCAAGCGCCTCCGTTAAACATAGGTTTTAGGAGAGGGTTAACGGGAAACAAGTGGACAAGATGGCTTCATCTTGTCAACCGGTTAATGGATGTCCAGTTGACAGACCAACCGGACACTTTCTTTTGGAGACTAACTAATACAGGGGTCTTCACAGTTAAGTCCATGTATCTTGATTTCATGAGTGATCATACAGTTTTTCTCCGTAAATATATTTGGAAGATGAAAGTACCACTAAAAATAAAGATTTTTATGTGGTTCTTGTATCGTAAGGTTATTTTAACCAAGGATAACCTTGCGAAGCGTAATTGGAATGGGTGTAAAAAATGCTGCTTTTGTGATCAAGATGAAACAATCCAACATTTATTTATATCTTGCCCTTTTGCAAAGATGATTTGGCGCATTGTGCATATGGCTTTTAATATATATATCCCCAACGAGTATTAATAATATTTTTGGTAATTGGCTAAGGGGAATCTCAAAAAAGAAAAAGTTCAAATCCGAGTTGGAGTTTGTGCTTTACTTTGGGCCATTTGGAATATAAGAAATGATTATATCTTTAACAGAGCAAAAACAACATCCTTTATGCAGGTAATCCCGATGGCCACCCACTGGATCCGTATGTGGTCCTTCCTACAGTCAACGGAGAGGCGCGACGCGATGGCTTTTGGGTGCAACCGGCTGGAATCGGTCGCGCGGGATTTATACAACCAGTTCAGCTGGCGTTCTGATAGAAGGATAACATGTTGATGCAGAGACATTCCATGTTGTCTTTATTTTTTAGATGGTTGATCCACGTAGCAACGTTGTGCGACCCGTGATGTAATCTTTTGTATCGGATGCTACTTTTAATAAATAAATAAAAGCCGCATGCATGGGGCTGTCCCCTTTTCTAAAAAAAAAAACAAAAAGGGTGTCATGGTGATATTCCTCTTCAGGAGAAATACGCTAAGGAGGCTCGTTTCGGTGTTGGCTAACGACTACGACCGAACAGCAAAGCAGTTGAATGGCACTCACAAAGCGCATGTTCACTCTCAAGAGGAGGTATCTGTCAGTCTCACTCACATGTCAGATAAAGTTTCCGAGGCAATTGGCTCCTCAGTTCTTACTGTACTTCCCCCGCAAAAAAAGATATCCCATTACATGTTCTTTGTTGTTTGCAGGCTGAGATACTAGCAATGTTCAGACCAGAGCTGGATGTGTCGTCTCTGATCCCGAGCATCAGAGACGCGGAGCAGGCCATGGAAGACTGCCTGCTCCGGTTCCGCACCACGCGCCACATGGTCCTCTACTACGAGGACCTCATCCGCGGCGACGACAACGTAACGAAGCTTCTCCCAGCTGACCTGATCAAAATGAAAAGAGCTAACGCGTGCAGTGCTTTGGTTGCAGGCGCTGTCTCAGGTGCAGGAGTTCCTGGGGGTGCCGGTGAGGAGGCTGTCGAGCAGGCACGTGAAGATCCACACCAGCCCGCTCCCGGACCTGGTGGTTAACTGGGAGGAGGTCAGCGAACGCTCAAGGGCACCGAGTTTGATCGTTTCCTTGACGAGTGAAAGGCCTTTGTCTCATTGTTTGGAGAAGGATTCTACAGATGTGCCTTTTGTTTTTCCTCCTGAAAGCACTCCAAATGAGTAGCTTAGCAAAAAACAAATTAGGCCTAATTAGTTTTTGCTACCTGATGTAATGATTGGCATCAGTCATACCTTTATCAAACATAACACAGTAACAAGCTTGTAATGCTCGAAAGACGTACTATTTTGAAAGAAAACAACCCAGGCAATGGGTAGGTATACCGAGACCTATAAGTAGTGCCAAGTTCAGGAAGCAAAAAACGACTTCAGAGAATCCGGTCTACAGTTAATGCCTTAGCCCTGATCACGATCCTAACACCATGTCATGCTCTGGTATGTATGAGGAGGGAAATATTCCAAAATTCTACAATGGCATGAATATACAACAGTGAAATCATACAACAGTTGCGACAGCGCGTGACTTCAGTCGGACTTCCTACGAGAGAAGGACCTCCGCTCTGATAAAGGGACAATCACCTCCCACAGGTTCCTGATCCTTCCCACGTCATATATGTTATTCGTCACGACTGGCTCCTCAGCCGGTGTTCGGGACCTTGAGAAGAATGTCTTCCATTTGCTTGGCGCCGGCTTCTGCGCTTCGCTGCTAGCTGCATTGATGCTCGCCTTCAGTGCGGCTGCGCTAGCTTTCGCCGCGTTCTCCTTTTTCATCCAGAAGACGTAGTCTTGCCATTTGAATGTCTGCAGGATTTTCACAAGATAAGGTTTGGAAGAAGAAAAGAAATCCACAAGGTCATGTTTTTATCTATTTATTTATTTATTCTAATATGCTTCAAACTTGGTACATCCTCATTAGTCACCAGAATTACTGGTTTCGTTACTCTACAGTCTTAACAATATGTCTCTACTGGAGAGAGGCATAGTACAATCAACATGGTTAAGAACTAAAGATGATTATCGGAAGAAAAAAATATTTTTCCTATTTACAATATATCTCTTTGAAGATACTAATAGAGATAGTTCTTTAATCAATATGTTTGGTGAAAGACGAAACTTTGAACTACCGGGTGGCTTTTTATATGAAATATATCCTCGGCGGAGGACAAAACTTAAACGCCGGCAACAAATATTGAAAAAAATAATCAATAAACCAGTGGTAATGTCTTACCTCATTTGTTGTCGTATTTGATAAGCAAAGATGGATATGGTAAGCACAAAACCCCCCAAGAAGCAATGCTATTATACCCAAAAATACAGCCAAAAGTATCTGTGTGTTATGCACAGAAAGCAACCACTGCAAAAAAAACATGAGTTGAAGTTAGATATTGAATAGGGTGCTGAATGCTAATGGACATGAAAATGACAGTTCCTCTATCATACCTGTGCCACATGGGGAAATAGGCCAGAGAATGAATTATCAATGCCATAATAAACTGTCGAATTCAATGGAAAAATCATTAGAAGGCCAGAGAATGAATTATCAATGCTAGATGGCTCTTGAAACGGACAGAATAATAACCTGTCAGTATATAGACGACTTTCTTATTTTTTAATTCACCAGCAACAATGAAGCCAAGGATAATTGTTCCGTACAAACATAAAAGAAAATGCCTGTTATGAACAAGGGAGAAGAAAGTCAAATAATGTGAAGTCGCAAGAAAAGATCAAGGTTCTACAAGCTACCCAGTAGCTAACCTCGCAATCATAAATTTTCTACTTACGATTCCAGACACATTGATGTGTATGGCAATATGCTATTGCTAGCATTAGAGTAGGTATTAAAATCAAGTAGCAGATCCATCTTCCTAAACAGAGTTGCAACAAAATAAAAATGGACGGCCTCAAAACTACAGTCAACTAGAAATAACCGGCACCACTGCCGGAGAATAAGCAGTAAAATATTTAGACAGTACATGGTAAATCATCTATGAGTTATTAAAAATTAGTAAATAGTTAACATCATGATGTTTTATGCTTTGATGCTTTAGCTCCCAATAATTTGCCATCTACACCTATTACCAGTCCACTGACTATTACTTTGAAATGCCAAGTGGGTGTGTCACATTTATCAGTGTCTCCATGGCTCGTGGTCACAATTGAGATAATATTGGGTACCAAGAGTGAAAAGTTAGGAGTCTGTTGTGAATAATGTAGAAGCTAAAAAAGAAAAACAAGTCAGATAGCACAGAGAGTTTGTCTAGGAGAACTGAATGGACCCTTGGGACTTACGATGTAACAAAAAGAACAAAAAACATGGAAAGAAGGTAAGAAAATAAGAACTCACCAAACTAAAAATGCCACAAAATACCGAGTATTCTTCTCCCCAATGCAATTATTCTGTATCAACACAGAAAATTCAGGATATAAACAAGTCAAAACCAATACCAGCAGGCGTCAAGTAGCATTAACAAGTACCATCCATCCACAATGGTGATCAAATCGAGCAACACATCTGTCGCATATTCTACAGTGCTTTGCCCTGGCTGGTCTGCATGCCAATTAACCCTTCTTAGGATATGAAATAAGTTGATTTATATGAAGAACACACAATAAAGAGAACAGTACATATTTGAAATACATTCGATAGCACTAGCACATGATCATAAAAATTTCGAAATAATAGTTATGATCAAAGTATTCTCTTCGATCATTTGAAAAATTTAAAGCACAGGAATACATATAATTATTTAGCCATGGTACGACTAATCACTAGGGGAACACACATACCTCGTAAATTTGCATGTTGAACATTCTTTCTCCACAAAAATAATGTTGTCAAAAGGATAGGCAGATACATATTGAGAAACATTCTCAGAAGTAACAGTTCCAGGATCAGAAAAGCTAGTGAGGACAAAGAGTACAGCACCGACAGAAACAACCACAATGCTGAGATACCTGCAAGAGCAAGATCTCTGACTGTCAAAAAATGGACAAAGGAATGTCTCGCAAATTGGTTAATGTTAACAAGGTACCTGTGCAACACACTCACGTAATACCCAGGAATATACTGGAAAGATGTCTGCACTATTATAAAATATGTTCCCCCAATTATGGCAACATAAAAAACCTGCAGTTGAGTGAAAAAGCAAAATCACAAATCAGAATTGGTGCTACATAAATAAGAAAAATTCTTATACACCTAATGGTTATGCTACTACCAGACTCCAAAGCAAGTAAACAGACCAACAGAGTAAGCAACAAAAAAGGAGTGTAAATCAGGTGCAGAGATAAAGAGCAAGACAGATTATTCTGCAAGGAGCAGGGTCCTATTCCAAAAACTAAAATATACTGAAAAAGATGGCACGTCTAACATTCTGAAATATTCAGCTAGCATGATTAGGAGGAGAAGCTCTGAGCTTATTGTTGTGAACAGATTAGAACTTCCAAAACAATAGTAAGCTCCATATTTCATCTGTGCTATGGCTTTGCCATACTAAGTGGTGATTATTTTATGCAAGGCATGGGTCGACAGGTAGAAATATCGATTTACTTATCTAGTAAACATTTCATTATTAAACACAGGGATATATCCATAACAGGCACTGCTAGAGTACATGCATTATACGCATTGTAATTTCATAATAGTAACTCTAATATGCAGTACTGAATCAATGCAAAGATCTAAAACTCAGCTCAATTACTAAACAATGAGATTTGTCCATTTTATGCGACCCCAGCACTCAGTTGTTCATCTTTGTCTAGCTCAGCTTGTTTTCTTCCCTACCTCTTCCCCACTTCCCTGCACTTTACACACTCATGAAACTACAAGACCACAGCACCACCCATTCATTGAAATATACCAAGCGTGACTCACAAGGCTTCACGCCAACCATGCACCAATTCACATGCATCGTTTGATAAAACCTCAACAAGTATGGCCTTATAACATCTTCATGTATATTTATTTCACCCCAAACCAACCCCCGATGAAAATAATACACCATATGTGTAGAAGTAGCTAGCACGGCCCCTTAAAATTTCATACGATTGACACAACTCAATACTCCCTTCTCAATTCATTTAGGTGCAAGTATAGTAGTGCAGATAATTCAGTACATTTACACAATGCAGCATAACGCATACCGTTTGTAGACAACCAACTACCGAACCACTCATTATTCATTCAATCATCATCAGGGACAGTCTGATACAGAAAACTGTTGACCTTTGCTGATTCAACTCAGCATCAGGGAGCAATCTCAAGCAACAATTTGCATCACATAGCATCAAGGTTAAAATCAAACACCCTAACCCTTAATGGTATCAGCTACGGCTAGAATGTGTAGAAGTAGGTAGCATGGAGTCCCTTAAAATTCCTACGATTGACACAGCTCAATACTCCCTTCTGAATTTCATTTAAGTGCACGTACACTAGTGCAGATAATGCAGTACATTTACATGATGCAGCGTAACCCAAACCGTCTGTAGACAACCAACCACCAAACCACTCATTATTCATTCATTCAATCATCATCAACAACCCCAAAACCCCCACCAAATTCAATCAACCACATTCTGATACAGCAAACTCTCGACCTTTGCTGATTCAACTCAGCATCAGGGAGCAATCCCCTATCGGCCAATCCCAAGCAACAATTTGCATCACATAGCATCAAAACTAAAATCAAAGACCATGACTCTTCATTATATCAGCTACCTCTACAAACATCCATAGATACTGCGCAGCATGCGTACCTGCAGGATCGGGTTAGGGCGGTCGCAGCAGTACTGCTCGACGCCGAGCACGAGATCCCTGGCTCCGGTACCGCACGTCGCCTGCACGAGCCGCCTGCGCGAACGATTCCTCACCAAGTAAGAGCAAGAGAGGCGGAAGAGGCGGTGAGAAGGGAAGGTGGGAGGCGCACAGGAAGTGGCGGTAGGCGCCGGAGGTGATGAAGTGGTTGATGCTCTGGACGAAGGTGCCCTCGAAGATGGGCCACTGCCCGCAGAGGAACGAAACCACCACCAGCGCCGTCACCGACCCGTGCACCACCAGCAACCACGGCACGTCCATCCCGGCTCCGGCGACCCCCCTCCGCCGCCTCCGCGTCGGCTCCCCACTCCGACCCCTCCCTGAACTGGCTTGGATTGATCGAGTCAAAGGAACCGCTTCCCAAAACCGAAGAGAGAATAGCCAAAATAGCACTAGTCAAAACCAAACTTGCCAAAATACCACTAGTATAAACCAACTTGCCAAAATAGCACTCCTTTCAGTTTTTGCTAGCCAAAATAACACTACCGTTAAATTGTCAAAGGAAATCTGTTAGTCTAAACGTTAGTACCTTGTCAGTTTGTTAGGTATTCCAAAATTGCCCCTGTAAAAGCTACCCAAAGGTTGAAAGCATCCATCGGAGATATAATAAAGAAAAAAAGGAGAGCAGTCCCCGGCCTCCCCGCACAGCAGCTACGCCATGACGGCGGGCGGACGCCAGACCCACGACGCAGTCCAGTGCAGCGCCTTCCGGCTGCTCCAGTCTGTCCCAAACCTTGCTCCGCGGCCGGCGCTCTGTTTCTCCTTGGATCGTGGCTGCACGACGCCTCGGCTCCGCCTCCCTGTCCCTGGCTCCCTCCGTCTCTTGCCCTCCTCTATTAGCCGCCCTCTGCTCGGCGCCGCCCGGACATGCTCGTCCCTGCGAACGACGAACTCGACCGAATCTCTATCTTCCACCGCTTTGCCGCCACTATCTCCACCACAGATGATCCCCCTTTTCCTTGTATTTTCAATTGCAAGTGTAACAAAATTATTTCCCCCATTTGTTGTTGAATTGTAAGTTGGCATGTGAAGAGATAAGGTCAACTAGGTCTTTTTTGGATGATGTTAGCCACCAGTGTTATTTTGGCTAGCAAAAACTGAAAGGAGTGCTATTTTGGCAAGTTGGTTTATACTAGTGGTATTTTGGCAAGTTTGGTTTTGACTAGTGCTATTTTGGCTATTCTCTCAAAACCGAAGCCGAAGCAAAGCAGCTTCCCCATCCTGAGTCGTGGCTTGAAGTTTTACTCTTTAGTCCTTCGACGAATCATCGAATGTGAGAAACGAGATACACAAATTACTCCCTAGTCCCTCCAGTTTCCGTCGGGCAAAAGTGGTGGAAATTTTGGACTAGGAAAATACACAATTTGTAATTTCCACAAATTTGGAGAAGTGAAAAAAATGTCAATCTCACACTACAAGAAAAAAAATATCACCTACTACCACGGTTTTTTTTTCACTTCGTGCTTGATGTGTGCTACGGTTCCAGCAGCCCATAATGGATTTTAGCAAAAGGTGGTAGATATGAAGAGACCCTATCTACCATGATGAGTTCGACCGGGCCGTAACATTATTGGGCAATACATTATTTTGATGAAAACACATTTTGTCAATAAAATGGGCTGGCATGCTTAATTTAAGCGGGCTTAATTGAGCCTCTTAACTACATTTTTACCGAGACGATCCGTTTAAGTTGAACAGGTCGTAGGTGAGTCTGATATGGGTGCCACTAGCAAAAGGGTTCCCTTTGCAAAGGGAAAAAGCAGAGCGTTGCAACGCGCCACGTGGTGGCTTGACCGTGTCCACGATGGCGAAATCGAATTTCGCTACCAGGCGTGGTCCCCGCGCGTCGTACACGAGCTGGCTAGCTCCTGCGCGGAGGAAGCCTCGCGTGGTCCCTGCGCGTAACTAGCTCCTGCCGTGCGGAGGAAGCCTCCCGCAGGCTGTACATCGATGCCCCCCGCGCGTGTACGTTCAGGTAGGAAGTCCCAGCCTCCGCTCTGATACGCGTGCTTGCTACTCCCTCCGTTTTTTAATATAAGATGTTTTAACATTTGTCCACATGCACATGTACAGAAATGTATGTAGACATGTATTAGTGTGCATGTTCACTCACTTTAGTATGTATCTAGACAACATGTGCAACACCTAAAACATCTTATATTAAAAACGGAGGGAGTAGTTGCTTTTTTTTTGAACGATGCTTGCTAGTTGCTTCAATCGAAAGGTACACACGTATACGGAAAAACTCAAATATGTACAAATAATACAAACTACACAATATAGTAGTACAAACTACATAGATGTGTATCAATATTCGTATCAATTAATATTACGGCTCGGCTTCGACTCGATAAATTTTAATAATATCTTGAAAGGGGTACATTAGTCGTTGTACGCATTTGTCGTTGCGCGCATTGGTCGTTCCGCGTGCTACGGCTCGGCTTCGCCTCGATGGCTCTACTTCGTAGATCTCTAGGCGCTTACGGCGTAACATCTCGGCTGCGCCTCGGTCTAGTCTATTACAATAGTTGTACATGCACGAATATTGAGAAAGTACAAAATATGAGTTATTGGTTGTACAAAAGACAATTGTACAAACTAAACAAACGGTAAATCTAATTGTAAGGCGCCCTCGTTTTGGCTTAACCGTACGCACGCACGCACACCGTCCGATCGCGGACGGACGACAGAGCTCGCGCGTCGCGCTTCCAGCTCGATCCCCTTTCCTCGTCCTCCCGATTCGATCCCGCATCCCTGCCCGTGCTCTCCTTCTTCCTCCAGCCGAGCTCCTCCGCCGTGGGCACCGAGCTGTCGCCGCCCCCTTCCTCTCCGGCCCGGCCCCAGCCGCCCCTCACCCGACGCCGTCGCCCGGCCCTTCTCCCTGCTCCCTGCTCCTTCCCTTCCTCCCTTCCTCCACTCGTTCCCCAGCGGCAGCCCCGGCCGCCGGACCGTGCTCTCCTCCTCCATGCTCCGGCCGCCGCCGCCTCTCCCCAGCCGCACCCCGCAGCGCCTCCTCCTCTCCCCGAGCCACCCCGTGCTCCTCCCCGTGCTCCCCTTCTTCTCACCTCGACCTTTTTCCTCTGCTTGCTCCCGTGGCCGCAGCTCCTCCTTGGCCGCCGCCCGGCGCTCTCCTGCTGCTGTCCTTGCTCGCCTCTGCCCCTGGCTCGTCGAGTTCGTCGCTTCCGCAGCGCCTCCGTTGACTTCCGACCCCGTTGTCCGCAATGTGTTTGTTGAAATGCCCGCAAGGCATCCGACGTTCTCCGGCTCCGTGTCCGTGTTGTCGTGCGCGTCCTTCCCGGTGTTCCCGTGCCCGTGTTGCCGTGCGCGCTTCTTCCCGGTGTCCGTGCCCGTGACCGTGTGCACCGACAAGATCGACCGTGAACCCCGCCGCCCGTCGCCAAGACCGTCCGTGACGATCGCTGACCGTCGCCAAGTCCGCCGATGCCGTGAACCTCGCCCGTACCCGATGTCCGACGGCAAGACCGCCACCGCCGACAAGATCCCCGACCGATGACAAGATCCGCCCGACCGATGACAGGATCCGCCACAACGACGAACCGGGAATGACTACGACCGTGACAAGTTCTACGTACCCGTGTCCGTGAACCCCGTCGCCGCCGAAGACCGAACCCGATTTAGCACTTGCTTGTTTCTGTCATCTCAACTCGGAGAGAGAGTTACCCACCCTGTACTGGTAAAGTTACCCAACCAGTACTGACAAAGTTACCAACTCGTACTGATAAAGTTACCAACCTAATACTTATAAAGTTACCCACCCAATACTGATATAGTTACCTACCTAGTACATATGAAGTTACCCACCCTGTACAGGTAAAGTTACCAACGTAGTACTAATAAATTTACCCACCATGTACTGATAAAGTTACCAACCAGTACTGATAAAGTTACCAATCTAATACTTATAAAGTTACCCACCCAATACTGATGAAGTTACCCACCCAGTACATATGAAGTTATCCATGTGTTCGTGATATAGTTATCCACCAGGAAATCCATGTAGTTAACATGTCCTCTAAATGATAGTTACGAACGCAATGCCCATCTTTTTTATGTGTAGTTTCACTATGAAATCGACAGTTATCATTCTAATACTTATACACGATAAATTTACCATCTCAAACTGATGTGGTACCTTTAAATCTCGTAAAAATCTAAAAGAACAACAAAAAATGGTTCTATTTCGACCCGAAAACTAATCACTAATATGGTGGGTAACTTACGTATTCAAGGCAGGGTAACTTATATGTTACGGGGGTGGTAACTTTTAGGCAAAAAAAAAAGTCGTCGGAACATATCGACATGGGATCTAGTTTTGAAGATCTCGTCGCGACTAGTCCAACGGTGAAAACGGATCATAAATCGGATAAACGGTTTGAGCTATGAAACATTTTAAATTTTTGGATTTCGCAATTAATGCGTGATGATGTCAGCAGTTTCGTCTTTTAGTGCATGCATGCAAAACATGATTGTTTCTCACACACGCACACACGCGAGATGACTTGAGAGTGTGTACATATTAGCTAAATGGAATTATCCTAACGCCTTACGGTTATGCCAAATATAAGGCGCCTTACACATAGTCGTTCCCCTAAACAAAATAGAAACAGGGAGTACAAACTACACAAAAAGCAGTGTACAAATTACAGGGTGTACAAACTATACAGAACACAAAGTACAAAACTCCAAAGAAAACGAAGTACAAAGTACATAGACGCAGGAAAGTACAACTACCTAGAAAACGGAGTACAAAAGTACACAAAACAGGATGTACAAAGTACACAGAAGTCGAAGTACAGAATATGCAGAACAGGATGTACAAACTATACACAACCGGGAGTACACAAAAAAAGTTCGTCAAAACCTATCAACATGGGATCTAGTTTTGAAGATCTCGACGCGAGGAGTCCAAAAGCGAAAACGGTTCACAATTTGAATGAACGGTTCTCAAGATAATTCGTTTTCAAGTTTCAGTTTTGAAAAATAAAAGGCAAAAGCTCCCCTCCCACCTCCCGTATCCTTTTTCTATCTCATCCTACCCACTTTTAATCTGGTAGCGACACTTGGCAGACATGCAAACAATCATGGCGCGACGGGAGTGAATGTTAGATGACCTTTGCAAAGGGAACCCTTTTTCTAGTGATTCTCGTCTGATATCTATCACGGTTTATAACCTTGGTAGAATAGATGACGACGTGACAGGGAACTAAACGGCGTTTGCTACGTGGCAAGTGCATCTACCGCGAAAGCTATTTCTGTGGTTAATACGGGTTAGATTAGTCTATGACGTTCGTTCAACTATAGTTTACTTTTCATGGTGAAAACCGTTTGACGATGAAAAAAGGCCCTTCATCCCTGTGGTAGAAGGTGATTTTTCTTGCCGTGTCACATCCAAGTCGGATAAGCGTATATTTGTGATATATTTGAGGAATCTTGGGTTATTACTTGTATAACTGAGAAGAGGGCAATGTGTTTCGCTTGGAATGGTGTCTTACTTGATAAGGAGTTTCTCATTCGGGTTGTCAGTGGTAGGTCGTTGCAACTCAAAGAGATTTGAGATAAGCTACTCGAGAATGACTCGGATGATGATGGAGTCAGAAATAGTCGGGAACCCGTGACTGAAGAGGCACATGGGCCACATAGATCGGCTAGATTGCATAGAGTATGCAACGTGTTGTTGTACGATGTGATATTTTTCGAAAGAGATGGTCGGTCCAGATTTTGAGTCATGAGGTTTGAGTTAAAATACATGGATGAAAATAAAGATTGGAACTTGGTTGATATTCTAGATTGTGTAGAAGCTATGGAGTGCAAATGGATCTTAAGAAGAAAGCGAACATGAATGCAAATGTTCACATCTAGAAAGCTTGGCTTGTCGCAAAGAGTTTCCGATGATTTCATGGACTTGACTACGATGAGATCTTCTCGCCGGTAGCGATGCTTAAGTCGGTTCGGATCATACTGGCTATTGCTGCATATTTCAATTACATGGTATGTTAGATCGACCTCAAAAAATCTTTTCTTAATAATAATTTAATTGAGAACGTGTATATGAAACATTTTGAGGGTTTTTTAATCCAACGATAGGGTATACAAATTTCGACAAGCATCTCAAAGTTGAACTATTTGTTTTTATGAGGTAGTCAAAGAGTCTTAATGGGAGCTCAGTCATATTTTCTAATCTTATGTGGGTGATAAATATTGTTGATTGGGAATGAAATTCCAATGCTAGAATCTGTCAAGGAATCATTGAAAATGATTTTTTTCGATGAAGGGCTTGGGAGAAACAACTTTCATACTAAAAATCAAGAGAACATTTGGATTGAGTCAGAGAACATACATTGACAAGGTATACTGTGGGAAAAGGGAATGCGACATATGACTCACTTTCAAGGATCGTTAGATTTACTTTACTTCACTCGGGAATTGACACGTTAAGAGTGAAGTGTTCACTGGTAAGTTAATTCATGTTCGAGTGGTTGTGAACCTACACACACTTGAGGGGACGAAACTAGTCAGATTTGATCTGATTGATACTGTACATGCTAGTCAGGTTGGACCCGGATGGCATTGGGACAAAGAGTCCTACTTGGATTGGATCCGTGTAGTACTAGGATTAGGTTTTAGTGGGACCGTAAGTGTTGTGCGTCGAGAACATCCATATATAAGGTGGAGTTATAGGCAACTGAAAGGTGACAAAAAATCTTTGCAAGTGTTGGAAACCCTAGCCACTGCCCAGTTCTAAGTTGTGTGAACGGATCTAATAATCATCCGTCGCCTGGCGTTACACAATGAACATGTGGATACGGATACCAGTAGAGGCGTAACATATGGCGCTTGACTAAGAGTTTATCGGATACAGAAGTTGTTCGAAGAATCAGACGAGTTGAACTATATTGCCCGAACGCGGTAAATCAATTTCCACACCTATGCCTCTAGTAGTAAACCCATGACATAATCTCTAAGAATAGATCTAGCGATGTGCCGAGAATTTTCTTTATTTATACAACCGTTGTACTCGTGTACAACAAGGAGATAGTGATGTGAGGTGTTTGCACTCGACAGCGTTGTGCATCTAGTGTTATGTTTTTAGTTCTTTGTCATTAGCTTAGCTTATGTTATCCCTGTTTTACCTATTTTGGTAAAAGGAAATATTTCCTCCTTTCCAAATTATAACACATTTTACCTTTTTTTGTAACTTGTATTTATCTAGACACGTTTCAGTGTGTAGATTCACCCATTTCCTTATTGCGAGCTTTATTAATCATTAACAAAAGTTACATCGTTTATGAGATTATTCAATAAAAAACTATGGGGCTCATCATCCCAAAGTACACCAATCATTATTAAGGAAAAACACACTACCTATCTCATGAGCCATTTTATTTGCTCCCCTCGGATAATGCATGTAGATTCACTCGTTTCAATCCATTCTACTCCTTCCGTTCATAAATGTAAGATGTTTTAGATGTTACACATGTTGTCTAGATACATACACAAATGAGTGAACATACACATGAAATGTGTCTAGATACATTTGTGTACATGTGCATGTGGACAAAATCTAAAACATCTTATATTTGGGAACGGAGGGAGAACATCCGAATGTAGTACCAAATACTCTCTCCTAAGATGTGTTTTACCATTTTCTGATTTGCCTATGGGTAGACGCTTTTTAATGTCTATTCAATCATAGTATGTGTGTAATTCACATTAAAATATTCAAAAACATTTTGTAATTAAGAACATGGGGAGTCGGGGAGTAGATTATAGTTACGGATACACTGCCATCCTTCGTTGACATTTTAACAGATCTATAGCATTAGTAATCACCTAACTGGGTAAAAAATCTGTCACAAAATTACATAACTCAAAAGTATGGTACCCAATGAACTTCTTACCACCCCGAATAACATTTGATTAAGTGTCAAGAGACAGAAAGGAACAGATTTATAATTCCTTTGAACAACCTGAAGAATTTGCCAACGAAAGAAGTAGCAAGTATTTGAACGCCCAGCACACAAAGAACCAGTTGAATATAGGCGAACAAATCCCACAAGATATCCAAAACGTTGCAATTCAAACTTATCAGTACATGGCAACTGGCCTCGGATCACAAAGTTTGTTCACAGCAAAACCTACAGAGATCTATTCTAGAAAATATAGTAGAAAAGATGAAACAGTTACATCACAAAGCGTATTTCTCGCTCCGACCTCCCAGTCAAGGATTCGCAAACTGAAATCATCTCAGCCTGCGTGAGCAAGAAACAACACATCAATATATCATTACAACAGAAGAGAAGCCTAAATAAAAGTCACAAAGCAAGGAACCTTTAGGAGCGGATCAGGCTGGGCTCCTCCTGTCAACTGGTTGACCATGTCCATTATTGGAGGGTGAGATCCTACGCTCACGTCCATCAGGGCTAGAAGATCGACCATTCGACCTGTGCGGCCTCTTGTCCCGAGCATGTGGAGAGTATGACCCCTCGGGAGAATAATTGCCACGGTTCCTGTCCCTGCAAACAATCAAAGATCTGACCTTAGTATGACTATCTCACGTTGATAGGCTGCAAAACAATCAAAAAACACAAGACAACAGACGAACAAGGGCTTATCATCATATGAGCAAACTAAATAGAGACCTACAAACTTGTCTACAGCAGCTAATGCAGCACATGAACAGCACCATTGGCTGGTCATGCCTACTGCCAAGCCAACTGAATTAGAAATGTGAGATATCAATGTTACCTGTTCCATCACAAAATTGGTTACCCACTTTGATCCCAAAATGTAAGGTGCAATGCACTAAGGTGTTGCAACTGCTGGCTCAACAGCATCAGTTCACTTGAAAAATAACTGTTTTCCTCAGGTTTCTTAGCCAAGATTATCTTTACTCTTGAGTGCTAGTACCACTTTAACAGTAATGCCTTTCACATGCTCCAACTCTGGAGGTCATAGTACTTTCACTTTGGTCTTTATTCGCCAAACATCATGATTCTCTTTTGGGCTTTTAGACTCTAGATTCTTTGTTGACTGGATAATGTACAAAACCAAGGCAACAAAATTTAGAGCACAACTAAATAGACTAACTTCAAGCACATAATAGGTAACAGCAACTCATCAACAAACATCAAACAGTCAACATAACTCATGTTGCTTATGTTAGAGATTGATTAAGGATGTCTGAGGCTTGTGGCATGCGCATACAAATGAACATGTTTTATTGTTATACTATACTTTGCAGGTTAAAAATGGATTCAGCAATTCAGAAGATACACAATCATAAATTTTAATCTTCCTGCAAGTCACTTCCCTCCAAGCCTGACCAATGAGATGAATAAAATGACAATGAAACTAATCACCCATATAATCGAGGATATTTAGCAATCAATTCAAGATGAAAATTTCTATGACAGAACACTTTTGAGAATAAATTCAGAAGCTGAAATATGCTTCAGTAGACCAAATAACAATTTATTTCCCAATTGATCACAAAAGCAATTACAATGGGAACTTATCCATTTTATCGTGATTGTATTTCTAGATCATGGAAAGAATGAGAAAAAAACGTACAGAGTAGGTCCTAAGTTTAAGAGAATATAATTAACTCGGGGTATTTTTTACTTAGTCTTTAATTAAATAGCTATAATAGCCATGAATGCTTTAACATCGTTCAACCATGTCTTTGTCCATCTTGTCTCAGCAGAGCTAGCTTGATGGTGCACATGTTGTTTAAACAATGAACAAAGCTAGCTCTACTAAAAATTTGGGACCTGCAATGCTAGTGCAGTATATTACTACAACTTTGGTCATCATAACAAAAAGACAGTGACCTCTTCTTGAAAAACAATAAATCATAGAAGCCAAATGTGCCTCAGGATATGCGAGAAAGGTGTCCAAACCAATAAAATCGATCAAGAAGTGATCAAACAAAGCATGAACCAATAACAAATCTGAACAAAGACAACTATCAATCATATCTATTTTTGAAATAACTTGAATATCAAACCTGGAGAGCCGCCTAACTGGAGAAGGATCAGGAGAATAAGCTGTAAGGAAAGAGATAATATTAAGAAAATAGATGAAAGATTATAAAGATATGGGTTAAACGAACAGCTGTATACTTACAGGGGTAACGAGACCTCGGGGATCTTGATAGCGACTGCCTTCTTCTGTAGTTTCCATCCATATGCCTACCACTATATCAACAGAAGCAATAATATATCTCTTGGCTACGTCAAATTTGATATTTAACCCTATTTCTAATGCATAAGTAAACAAAACAAATAATGTACATACCTTGATCTTGTTCTGAAGCGCATTTCTTGTGGGGTTTTTCTATTCTCCTCAGCAAAAACTATTGAAATCTCTCGACCACATATAACTTGATGATTCATTTCTTGCTTGGCATATGCAGCGTCCTCAGGGTGGCGGAATTTCACAAACCCAAAACCACGTAGTTCCCTGAAAAAGTTAAAATGTCTATTTAGCCAATGATCATGAAACTACATTTATTACTCAGCAGCACAAAACAGGTAGTTCCTGAAAAATACAAATTAATTTTCAGAATGGCCAAAGAACTACATGATGTTCAACCAAGAAAATCAAAACCTATAAGAAATTCATGTGCCAACAGTTGGTTTTCCAACAAATTTAAAAATGAGAAGTTGGTAAATACTAAATACACGAAGGAATTGTTTGCCAAAAAAGAGTATGCGAACTAACACTACTGTTGAGAAGAATACATGATCCATAATCTTATCAAATTCAGGAAATTAACTCATAAATTATGAAAATGAAAGTAAATATAGGGTTAATCACCAATTCACAATATGCCATTAGATCACAAAGGACTTGCCAAATGAATTATTGCTTTGGAAAACTCGAGCCTGTTGAGATTACAATGTTCCTTACATCCACATGAGCCACATCAGTACGGAATATCAGAATGCACTATATTAATTATCACTCAAGCTGCATAGCATATCAGCTTCTTAGCATAAATTATTCAGCATCTCATATACTTCTTTCACATTGTTCAACGAATCACTCTTTACTATGCATATGATATGAGCTGGTGCTCAAATGTAATATAAGCATAAAAATGAAAAGAAACTTAAGATAGCTATAATTACTGTGTGTGGAAATTCCTCGGAAGGTACACGTCCTTTATAGGGCCAAATTGCTCAAATGGACCACGAATGTCTTCTAGCCTTCAACAAATGGAAAAAAACAAAGGCAGCATATCATACTAGTTAGCCAAAGTGTAGTCATCCACACATTATAATAAGACAGAAATCACCATATATATGTAGGGCGTTGTATATAGGAATGCCAATGTATAGTTACTAGTAATGTATCACCACGTTTCATTGGAACAGTAGCAAAAGATGGAACATAAGATCCTGATGGCAACTCCAAAATGCCACACACAAAAAAGGTATAGCTAGACCAATACTATTATGTTTCATATATTTAGGTATTTAAGCAAATGGAAGCATTTATACGCAACAGGGAGACTGGTTCATCAGGCCATAAGATCTCAATAGTCAAACGTCAAAATCAATACTAACTCACAATGAAAACATCCAAAGTTTGAATCTGCTTAAAAAGTACTGATGGCACCTGCTACGTCATTCTCAGATAAATAAGCAGCAACAGGATCACCAATTCACCAGTATAGTTCATAAATCAGTAATTGTCATATGAGAGCAATCCTAGAATGCTCAGATCGTGAGCATGTCAGGGAATGAGAAGCACAGCCATATAGTTTTTCAGCCACCATAATACTAATTATCATTTGTGTTAGGGTAACTCATTAATTGCACCTATCAGCTAGACAAATTTGCGCCGAGAGTTATGTAGCAAGCATTATCGAGTAATACAAAAGACCGTATGGACTCATACAACCGAACCGAATCGTACAGTTGACATACTTGCACGCAGTAATAACCACGAAAAGGTATTACACGTTCAGAGGCATACTTCGTCCGGGAGGTTACGGTTAACGTCTAAGCGCACTACGTCCCTAGGTGAGATGTGCCGAAATCCCCAGGCTTACGGCTAGTTGGGAAGGAGAACGCACCTGGCGGTGAGGGAAATGTTTCGCACTAGGAGGCCGGTCGGCGCCGCCGGTCGGTCATACCCGCGGTCGTACCCGCGGCGGGGCCCTCCGCCGCCGCCGCCCCCGCGGTAGCGGTCGCGCGGGTCGTCGTAGTGCTTGTAGCGGGGAGGGCTCCGGCTGTACCGCCTGCGTGGGCTGTAGCTCCGGCTCCGGCTGCGGCTGCCGTACCCGGCCATCGACGCGGCGCCTGAGAGAGAGAAAGGACAGCAGCCCCGCCTGTTTCGTTAGGGTTTCTCCGAGGTTTGGATAATTTCGAACGCAGAGAGAGAGAGAAGACGAGTACCCAACCCAGCCTCCTCTGAGGACGCGCGTCTAGCGCAGTGGCTAGGTACGGCGGTGGCCTACCAGCCCGCCCGAGTTCGACTCGCGAAGCGAGCGAATTTTGGGTGTCTCACGGGATTTATGCAGCCAGGCACTGGTTTGCTCCCATATTAATTTCAACAGCCTCCCACGCGCAATCGTGCCACAACTGTCAGATCACAAATTGCGGGTGCTCCGTGTGTATAGCTGTAGGTCTAGCTTGTATACTAGGGGTGTGCGTGTGTGGTGTGAGTGTGGTGTGTGTTGGTACACGAGTTCAGATACTACAACTGTACCACCGATTGAGAGGCATCAAAAAAAAAAAAAAAAAAAAAAAACCCAGCCTCCTCTGTTTTTATTTAACTTGGGGGAGAAAACGCGGGCCTCATGGGCCTTGATGGGCCTAATAACAAAGTCAAAACCTCGCGAGTCGCATTGCATCGCAACCAAATCCGACCAGCCCTCCCGTGGCCGTGCGCCCGCTTACGACAGCATCACATTCTTCTCCGCCCGCCGCCGCTCGCCCCCAGATCACCACAATGTCCCCGCCTCCGCGCCGCTTCACCAGACACATCTGCTCCAGCGCCGAACCCGATCCCGCCCCGGCGCCGGCCGCCGTCACCGACGCCGCGTCCCGCGCGGCAGCCGCCGTGCTCCGCGCCCCGCGCTTCGAGTCCCGCCTCCTGTCGCTCATCCCACGCGCGCTGCTCTTCGACCCGAGCTGCATCCGCCTCACCCTCTCCCGCCTCCTCCCCTCCCAGGCGCCCGCGCTCCGCTTCCTCCTCTTCCTCTCCTCCCACCTCCCCGCCCCGGACGAGGCCCCCGCCCCGTCGCCTCAGCTCCCCGCCGTCGACACCTTCCTCCTCAGCCTCTCCCCGCCTCTCGCCGCCGATGCCGCCGCCCTGCTCGCCTCCTACCTCGGCCTCCACCCCTCCCTCCCCGCGCTCAACGCGGCGTCCCGCGCCGCCCTCAGCGCCGCGCGCCCCGACCTCGTTTTCCGCCTCTTCTCCACCTTCTCCTCCTCCCCTGCCTTCCCAGGCGACGCCGAGACCGTCGCGTGCCTCGTGCGCGCCTGTGCCGCCGACTGTCGCCCACTCGACGGCCTACGCCTCCTCCGTGACGCCGCTCGACGTGGCTCCCCTCCCACACCTGCTGCCGTCGCCGACCTTGTCACGGCATTTGCAGCCGTCGGCAATTTCGCCAAGGTCTCTGAGACGCTCCACCTCATGATCTCCGCGGGGTGTCCTCCAGATACGGTTGTCTACCAGCGCATCATACATGGGCTCTTTAAGCGCCGCATGGGCAGCGAGGCCCTTCGTATCTTCAATGAGATAAAGCTGCGCGGTTATGCCATAGATGCAGTCACATACACCACAGTGATCGACGGTTTATGTAAAATGGGCTGCATCGATGATGCGCGGCGGATGTGGGATGAGATGGTGTGCAAAGGTACTCAGCCCAATGAGTATACATATTGCTCTTTTCTTCATTACTATTGTGAAGCTGGTGATTTTGGGATGGCTTTCAAGGTGTATGATGAAATGCTTGGCAAGGGATTCAAGGAGAGTACAGTAACTTGTAACATTATTCTCAGTGGATTTTGTGTCAATAGGATGCTCGAAGAAGCAGCTAGGGTGTTTGAGGGAATGGTTACAAAAGGGATTGAGCATAATGTGATCTCTTATAACACATTGATTCAGGGCCTGTGCAAGGCTGGGAGGTTGGCTGATGCGATAGGGATGTATCAGCGACTATTGTCATCTGGTTTGGAGCCAACTGTGTCAACTTTCACGCCACTCATCGACACCATGTGTGAGGAAGGACAGGTCGATGATGCTGTCGAATTGCTTAAGTTGATGCCGACTATGGGTTTGGGACCACTGGGGCGTAGCAATGATAGTGTCATAAGTGGGTTCTGTAAGGTCAGGAGGGCTGATGATAGCATGGCATGGTTGGCTGGCATGTTGAGGGACAATCTGAAACCTCGGGAACACACATTCAATTCTTTGCTAGAGTTGCTGAGCAATTCTGAGCGAATGGACGATGCACTGCTGGTTTTAAGAACAATGTTTAAAACTGGATATGGATTAGGCAGTTCTGCTTGTACTATACTTGTTGATAAGCTATGCACAGACAGTGTATCTTATTCTCATAAGCTGGAGGATATTGTGGTGAGCAGCAAATAGAAATGTTCTTTTGTTTTTCCCCTGAATTGGTGTCTTTGCCGAGAATTTTTCTACCGGTGTTGTCCGAAAGAGTACACAAACTGTGCAAAATTCCAAATTTTGATGACCAAGAACTTGACTCTTGAGGTTGCTAGTAACGCATGGTTCATATTCAGCTTATGCCTTGGCCTTCAACCATTCCTTTAGTTTATCTGAGGAACAGTGATGAGCAACAGCGACGGCTGTCAGGAACAGTGCTCTGAGAGGTGGCGACAGCAGTGTTCAGTGGCGATGGCTTGCATTCTGCTTCGGCCCTGTCATAATCCAAATGCCAGTGATGGTGGAGGATCAGGACCATAACAGCTTCATAAGGAAATGCAGTGAGCACGTCAAGATGCCCATAGAGCTACTTGAATGGCAAGCACTGTGGCCTCCACATCACCGCTCTCTGAATCTCCATCCCCAGGTTTGTATTATGCTTTGTCTCTATAATAACCTGTACCTTTTCTGTCTACTTTAAATTTTTAAATCTTAACCAGATCAACCCACATCTCAGTTGTTCTGTATTCCTTCTGAGCACATGGACTCGAAGATAGTTTTCATTTTTGTTAAGAGATCTGTGATGGTCTATATGTAAGCGTTAGGTTTCTTGTTTGTTTCCTGTTTTCAGTTCTGAATAGCATAGTGTAGATGATAGCTAAAAATTTCAAACTTAATTCCTTATCCCGCTGATATTGGAGTATGTCTACATTAACCCTCACTGTGTTTCTGTATCTATTTTCCTTGTTAACTGTTGCTTAATCAAAGTTGTTTTATGTAAGCTGTTTGCTTTCTTTACTGTAGATTGAACTTGATAGTTCCTGGAATTGCCATTTTTAAGAGCAAGGAGTTTTCAAAGCAACTAAACGAATTGGTGCACAATATTGTTTCATGGTGTACTGTTTTGTATCCACCAATAATGTGGACATCACTAGCAAGGACATACAACCACCGGTTCATCTACTTCACTTGTTTATCAAGGAAAAGATAAGAGTGCATATTTACATATGAATGTGTAGATATTTGCTCTTCGCCATGTATCTACTCAGAACGGCATATACTCCATTACTGTTTATTTCATTACTTTTTAGCAATAAGTAGAACAGTTAAGTTTATGACAGATTTTTTTTAAAGTAAACATGGCACGGAGAAACACAAATTCTTGTTCATGTGGTTTGGCATTCTTTCATCGTTTTGAAACTACTTGTTTTTGTCATGATATCAGTTATGGAGTGTTATATGATAGATAGCCTGAACCACAGGAGGTGTGACACTGCCTTGAGAGGTAGCTGATCCTCAAGGGCACGGTTGAACCAATGAATGATACTGGGAATGGGGACAATCCAAAATTAGTAATTAATCGAAGATCATATCTCTGATTTGCACAAGCCCCTAGCTATAGTGTTATCTTCCTACTTTAAATCATGAGCTACCTAACTGGGAGCTTAAGGATCTTACCCCATAGATGCAGTCCACGTATTCTGTATGATCACAGTTTTAACTTCTAAATGACGAGAGTTTCATCCACACTGAGCTAGTAATTTTGGTGTCATAATGCTATATGAGATTTTGCAAATTGCAAGAGAACCTTTATTTTATTATATAGCTGCTTTAAGCATGCACATTTTCAGCGTGGTACATATGAAGCTGAAAGGTTCAATGGAATACTGAATTTGAAAGTTGCAACATATCTGGATTTGAACTCGTTTACTAGTAAAGCATGATCTCTTGCTCGCTCCTCTTGCATATTTTAGTAAAGAATCAATTTTTCGTTTGTTCTTTATTGGCGGCATTGCGAAGTAACAATTGGTTTTGCTGGGCTTTTGCTCCCGGTAACTACTTACAGATGGGCTGACGGGAAATACTGAAGAGGAAATATGATAGTTCTTGTCTATGCTTTTTTTTTTGCTGTAAGCATTGTAACACCTCTCAGCCCTACTGAATATCATGCTTCTGTTGACTTCATTCATATAACTATCGTTGGTGTTGCTGGACATTTTCTCTAACCAGCAACTAAGAAATTGTATGCTACACCTCCAGAGAACCAAGTTATCCGTGGGTGCTTAGAAGTCCTTGTGTTGATCAGGTCGATGAGCACATAGCTCAACCAAAACAAACTATACTTGCAAGTGGAACTTTGGATTTGATTCGTCTTAGTATTATATTGGCTGTCTTGTTGTGAAAAAGAAGAATGAGATTTTAGGTTAACTCAGGGAAGACATCCTTCCTTCCAGCTCATCTGCCGTGCAATTATGTATCTACTGGGAGGAGGATCTGAAGATCTCTGTTCTCTGATTTAGATTCCACGTTGATCTGTGGCAGGTAGCATGAACTTCTGTGCAAACTACAACATTATCAAAATATAGTAGAGACCACTTCAGTATAAAGTATAAATGTAGTACTTGGTGTAGCACATTTGGTGATCCCCTTCCTGGCACAAAAGTTCAGTTTGACTACAAAGAATGTAGAAAAATTGGCATGATCGTGATCCAAATACGTCAACACTCAACAATGACACATTGAATATACATAGTGACCATGAACACATTTTTGAGACCCTTCTTTCGCGAGACCGTTGTGATTCCGCTTTCATGTTTTGGATTGAGCTTTGTCACTCTTTCTATGCCTCTTTCTTTTTCTTGGAAGACAACACACACGCGGCGGTAAGGTTCCCGTGGCAACTGAACTAAGATTCGAAGCCAGGATGAGCGGATCTACCGCTCCAGGTCCTTTCCTATTCTTATACTAATATGTGTAAGTTTCTTGTGTTTAGAACTAGAACGTGATGCAAAAGATTGCCTAGGGCGAAAGCAAATCAAAAAGATTATAAGAAAATAAGTGTTTCAAGCCTAAGCAAAAGATAGAATGTTGTATTGCCATAACCTATGTACTTCATGCAACTAGAAGAAATGTATGATCCCACAACCTATAAACGATGATCATACAGTAGAACTGCTACATCACACGCTGAACTTGACCATTCACAAAAACCATTTGCCGTGTGACCCCTGAACCTACAAAATTGCCATGAACTAACAAACCACCTATAATAGAAACCACTTGCTGGATGACCGCAAAGCGCAAACCACTTCCTCGTAGCCTGATCCTTAATACAAAAGAAATAATGATGAAATTCTATAAACACATGATTATCAACGGTAAAGCGATAAAAGATAGAAGATTTTTGGAGGCATTAGAAATATGAAATACATCACGGAGATGAAAGTTTTGAATAGGGTGACGAACAATTGAATGACCAACATGACACATATCATACCTTGTTAGTTAGCAGCATTCACCTTATCATGACCCTTGTACTTTTCGCAAAACGTGAGATTGTTGAGTTCACCCGTGATGTGGTGTGTAGCCCTAGTATCGGAGTATGAGTTGCTTTCCACACCATAAGAAGTAGCGTTCACCTCCTTGTCGCCATATGCATCATCATCATCTTCATCTTGAAATCGCCACCAACAATCCTTGGCAGCATGGCCTTTTTTTAGGAATCATGGCCTTCTTTGTTACATATCTGACAAGTGATGTCAACCCAGGGGGACGTATGACGACGCCAGCGACAAGGGCCATGGCCTCCTCTAGGTGGTCCGGTGCGGCCACCTCCACTGTTTCTTGGCGTTGATGTTGAAAATAATTCGATTCGCGACTATTAATACAGACGGTTGCCACCTCCTTGACGAGATTTTATGGCAGCAATAGCAGAGGATTCGAAGCCACCTGCGGTGACGTCCCTTGAAGATCTTGTCGCTGATCTTGATCAAGCACCTGTACATAAAGTTCGCTGACGCTAAGAGGTGTGGTCAGGAGACCGACAGCGCCAACCAGCCCGTCATACCGAGACTTGCTAGAATAAAGGAGACAATTTCCTCCTCATCAAGTGGTTTGCCTGCAACCGCAAGCTCATCGGTGGTACTCTGCATCTTGGAGAAGAACGTCAGGTAGTCATGCTGATTTTCTTCGTATTTGCAATCGCAATTCAGAGGTTCATGACCTTGGATCGACTTTGCGATGAGAACATGTCTTCTAGTAGCTTCCAGACTTGGACGGCATGCTCATAGCGGAGAACGTGTGTGAAGATCTCTGGGGAGAGCGAGTTCACAATGTAACCGAGCACCTGGTGGTCCTGAACAAATCAGGACGTGTATTCTAGAGTCCCGAAAAATATTCGAACTAAATGAGAAATGTCAATGTGAAATCTATGGTTCAAACTCTGATGGGCTGAGGTATGCAACCACATGGTTGTTTCTACCGCGCTGTTGCATGTGCACACATCTTTGTAGAACACAAGAGACGGCATTTCTATGTGTTTCCATTCCTTCATTCGCTGTGTATTTGCTGTCAGACGGCTGTCGCCCTCACCAACCAAATCACCAAGAATATGCTCCTCTTCATGTCGCATCCACGGATCGCCAGCCGTTTCCTTCCATAGTTGAAATTTTAAAATGCATCTCACCGATCGGACCCTCGTGTTCAAAATGAAATAGTACTCCAGTGCATGAGCGAGATATTTTTGGCTGGCGCGGCTTCGGCTCTCACCCGCGATCGCCCCATTCTTTCCGATCCACGCGTATAAATACCCTGAGAACACTCCGCGTCGCGCTCCCTGACCCGAAGAACACTCCTCCCTGCAGTCTCCTCCTCTCCACCGCCCCGACCAATCTTAGCCATTCTTCTCTTCTCCCTGCTGTTGTTTTTATCTTCGATCGGCCACGGATCGGGATGGGGATAGTGAGGGCCGCGGACGACGATGTGGAGGGCGGCGTGCTGGGTGCCGGCGGCGGCGCAGAGGTGACGGCGCCGCTCCTCCTCCAGGATGATCACAAGGATGCGAAGATCCAGGTGGATGAGGAGGTGGATTCGTGCGGACGCGGCCGGGGAGGGTCCCTGTCCATGGTCCTGCTCAGCACCGCCGTGGCCGTGTGCGGCTCCTTCGAGTTCGGCACCTGCGTAAGCCGCTCCTCCCTTCTTCGCCCCTCTCTGTTAATCATTTCTGCGGCTTGACGAGGCACTGGGAGTGTGCGTTCAGTTGGACGTGCACGAGCGGCGCCTAGGGCATTTTGTATTTGGCCATGGAATGGATGCGCTAAATTTGGTTAATCAATGGTTTTTCTGCCAAACGAGCCAAATGTGCCGAGAAGGTGATGCGAGCTGACTAAGTATATACGTGAGGAATTTCTTGTCCGGTTGAGCTGATCGACGTATCCATTTTCCGGAAGTTTTACAAGATTTCGCTATACCGTGTTCAAGAATTCCCCAAAATTCATGGGTGTGGTACATGAAGTTATTATCTAAACATGGAAATTTCAAGTTCCGATTTGATCTTCGTATGGTAGAATCAAATTAGAGGCAACCTGCGGTGAATTTTGTTGGAACTGAGATGTACTGCATGTCTGCATCTATGAATTCTTTTATTGTTTTTGGAACAGTCTCCCATGGACTTCTCACTAGTATTCTGAACATGGCTCCAGTAGACACAGACTATTTTCCCCAAGTATATATGATAGTATCGACAACAGTGTAGTTTTTCCCTCCCTCAGTTGGCGCTTTGGTGTAAACCATCAAGACTGAGACTCGTTCTTGGGTGAGCACGGGGCCCGCGCCCCGCGGGCTGGCACATATTCTTCCCTAGTCTTTCAGTGGGTTGAGTTGTATGGTGTGTGGTGGTATCTCTACAGGCTTGTAAATAACTCCTCTATCTATCAATGCATCGAAACACAATGCTTTTTGTGTTTTCGCGAAAAAGTGTAGTTTTTCCTTCTTTCTTCCGCATACAAGTAACAAAAATGTAAAACTTGGAAATGTGGGGTTGACATGAAGGATTGTGTATTGTGATATGAGGAGTACATAAGATCTGGATGTATCTCAGTAAACCTTTACTACTGTTTTTTAACTACAACCGACAGTACAAGATGTACTTGTGCAAGCATCTTGTTCTGTCATACTCATATAGTATTAGCTATGATTATGGTTCTTAAACTACATCATTCAGTACGAGATTGACTTTTCCAAGCAACTTGTTTCTGTAATAATCATAGAGTACTAGCTATGGTTGTGATTTTTATGACATATAAGATTTATTTACTGAGACATATAATTTTGCAGGTTGGTTATTCTGCACCCACTCAGTCAGGAATAGTAGATGAAGTCGGACTATCCGTCTCTGGGGTTTGTAATTAACATGAATAAGCTTTCTTTCGCAGAGATACCATTTTCACTTAGTAAATTAGTTAGAAGGACTTCTTGTCCTGTTCTAATTTTCTCCTAACTAATATATGTGCTGATCCACTTAAACCTTGCAGTTCGCAATTTTTGGATCAGTATTGACGATTGGGGCAATGATTGGTGCTGTTACCAGCGGACGCTTAGCAGACTTTCTTGGACGTAAAATGGTAGCTTGTGTTGTATAATTCATTATTATTTGGTCTAGCTAGAGCATATTTGCTTCACATTCATCTTGTCTTCTTGTTTTGCTTGTCACAGACCATGCAGATATCAGCTACTATTTGCATTGTTGGCTGGATTTTTATACATTTCGCTAAGGTCTGTTAGTTGGTTGGTGAAATGATTTGATATCTTTTGCATTTCATACTGATATCTTACCTTGTTTTTCTGTTATAAAGGGTGCTACTATGCTCTACTTTGGAAGAATCTTGTTGGGCTATAGTACTGGAATTCTTTCTTATGTGGTATGTATCACTTACTTCAAGGCGCATCCTTGAGTCTCGAGTCTTGACTCTCTTATGCCTCAATCTTATATCACTTGTACATGTTCATGTTTTCCCCTTGATGACTTCCAAGTTCAAGTGTGCTGATATTGTGCTGGATGTGGCAGGTGCCTGTGTTCATAGCTGAAATAGCCCCAAAGGATCTAAGAGGGGGCCTTGCAACTTCAAACCAGGTTCGTACACTACAGAACAAAAAGCCCACATTGTACATTTAACTTGGTAACATTTAATAGTTTCTGTTACCTTGTTCTGCATCTGCAGCTGTTGATATGTTCTGGAAGTTCGGCTACCTACATAGTAGGGGCGCTGGTTGCATGGCGCAATTTAGTATATGTTGGTAATTTTCTTTTCCACGTCCATATAAACATGCTTATCCTTCACATTCATGTTGGATGGAAAGAATAACAATTGTTTCTGTGTGCAGGTATAGTGCCATGTCTTCTCCTCTTAGCAGGTCTTCCATTCATTCCAGAGTCGCCAAGATGGCTGGTAAGGAACTTCCATCTTCAGAAAATGTTCTGCAAGGCATGAGTGTTTGCCCAATGGTTTTCTGTATTTAAATAATGCGAATATTAGAGGGATTTAAGAATTACCATAGAATCTCCTTTTTTTTAAACAAAACTCAGCCTGGAAGTACATATAATTACTCAACTCATAAGATACTTTGACTTAAATAACTTCATGATACATTTTTTGTATTATTCAGTCTCACTTGCATCTTTTTGAAGGCTAATGTTGGAAGGGAGAAAGAATTTCGCACCTCATTGCAGAAACTTCGCGGAGAGAATGTTGACACATCTGAAGAGGCAATTGAGATTAAAGTTAGCTTCTGTGCTTATAGCTTATATATTACGATACAATTCAAAGAAGACTATACTCATAATGATCATGTGATTCAGGAGTATATTGAATCACTCCGGAGCTTCCCAAAGGCCAGGGTTCAAGATTTGTTTCTGAGCAAAAACATATATGCGCTCACTGTAAGAAATCGCTTTGACTTTCATATACTAATGTCATTGTTTCTGTGCACCAAATTTGGAATTTGGTCATACGTGTTAGACATGTAATGTAGTTACTGTAGATGTTTACTGTAGACGTGTGCATATAAGGCCTTTGGCCCCCTGGAATATGAGTTAGTTGCTCACCTCATAACATGGTATCAGAGCAAGGTTCTCTCCTCTTCACTGTTGATGAGTTCTACACACAGTGCTCTGACATTTGGCGTCAGCTTGACTCTCTGAGGACTGTTGTTTGCGGTACTTGTCGATGCTGTCAGACAGTGAGGTCAGACTTGGAATTTCAGCGTGTCATGAGTTCTTGTCTCGCCTGCGTCCCGAGTTTGAGCCTCGGCGTGCTCACTTGCTTGCCCGTGGTCGACGTGTTCCCATCTCAGAGGTACTTGCAGAGCTACGCGCTGAGAGACTCGACTCCGTTCTGCTGGACTGCTTGTGATTCCCACTGTGCTTGCTGCCCGCGCTCCGGTGTCGTCTGCTCCGCCACTGCTACCCACTCCTTCTCGGGGGGTGGGCGGGCGGCCCTCTGCAGGGGGGGGGGGGTCGGCGCTCTCACATGTTCTGCGACTACTGCAAGAAGCCGGGCCACCCAGAGTCTGATTGTTTCAAGAAGCAGCGTGACATGGGTCGCTCCTCTCCCGCGGCTCGTGCGTCTCCGTCTGCACAGTCCTTCACTGCCCAGGACATTGCCCAGCTCAAGCGTATGCTGGCTTCCTCTGGCTCTTCTTCGACGGGCACCGTTGCCTCGCTGACTGCTTCCACTACTGCTACTTCGCCACCACCGCCTACACAGTCAGGTACATCTCCGTGGGTTCTGGATTCTGGAGCTTCTTTCACATGTCTTCTGATGCTTCCGCTCTGTCTTCTCTTCGTCCTCTTGATTCTCCTGTCAATGTTCTTACTGCCGATGGCACACCTCTTCCTGTTGCTAGTCGTGGCATTCTTTCTACTCCTTCTTTTTCTGTTCCTAGTGTTTCTCATGTTCCCCGTCTTACCATGAATCTCTTTTCCGCTGCTCAACTTACTGATTCTGGCTGTCGTGTCATTCTTGATACCGACTCTTGCTCTGTTCAGGATCGTCGCACCCAGGTTCTAGTTGGAGCTGGCCCTCGGCGCCGTGAGGCTCAGGGCCTTTGGGAGGTTGACTGGCTTTGTGTTCCTTCCGCTGCCACCACACCCGCCAGCTCTCCATGCTCTTGCTGCCTCCTCCTCTGCGTCCTTCCAACAGTGGCATCATCGACTTGGTCATATATGTGGCTCTCGCTTGTCCTCGCTAGTGCATCAAGGTGTCTTAGGGTCTGTCTCTGGCGATGTATCTTTACATTGTAATGGTTGTAGACTTGGCAAACAGACTCAATTACCTTATCCTACGAGTGAGTCAGTCTCTCAGCGTCCTTTCGACTTAGTTCATTCTGATGTATGGGGTCCTGCTCCCTTCGATTCGAAAGGTGGTCATCGCTACTATGTTCTTTTTATTGATGACTTCTCTCGCTACACTTGGCTCTATTTTATGAAATCTCGCAGCGAGGTTCTCCCTATATACAAGCGATTTGCTGCCATGGTACACACCAGTTTTCCACGCCCATTCGTGTCTTTCGTGCTGACTCGGCTGGTGAGTATATCTCCCAGATGTTGCGTGGTTTTCTTGCCGAACAGGGTACTCTCGCCCAGTTCTCTTGTCCTGGTGCTCACGCTCAGAATGGCGTTGCTGAGCGCAAGCATCGCCACCTTCTTGAGACGGCTCGTGCGATGATGATCGCCGCCTCTCTTCCACCCCACTTTTGGGCTGAGGCTGTCTCCGCATCCACCTATCTCATCAATATCCAGCCTTCGGCTGCTTTGCAGGGTGGTATTCCTATGGAGCGTCTCTCTGGTCGTTCTCCTGACTACTCCGCTCTTCGCATGTTTGGGTGTGTATGCTATGTTCTCCTTGCTCCCCGCGAACGCACCAAATTGACCGCTCAGTCGGTGGAATGTGTTTTTCTTGGCTACAGTGATGAGCACAAGGGCTATCGATGTTGGGATCCTGTTAGTCGTCGGCTACGTATTTCCCGTGATGTGACGTTTGATGAGTCTCGTTCGTACTATCCGCGTCCTACTGCCTCGACCTTTTCGGTTGAGGATATCTCCTTCCTTATCCTTCCCGACACCTCTCCCTCTGTGCCTCATGTTCCTCCTCCTCCACCTCCTCCTCCGATGGTCCCACTCTTCCTGATACACCACCGACGCCACCCTCCCCACCTTCCTCCTCTCCTTCCTCGTCATCCACCTCTCCACCTTCCTCCCCGCTACATCGTCCCCTCTCTCCTTTTCCTCTCCACTACACTCGTCGCCCTCGTGCTGTGGATGATCCTTCTGACGTGCCCTCCACTTCCGGTGCGCCTCCTTCCCCGTGTACACCGGCTCATAACCTTCGTTCTCGGACCTCATTACGGTCTCCTGATCGCTATTCTCCTTCCCAGTACAGTCTTTCTGCTGCTGTTGAGCCCACTTCCTATCGGGATGCCATGGCTCAGTCTGAATGGCAGCTTGCGATGGCTGAGGAGATTGCTGCACTTGAGCGCACCGGCACATGGGATCTTGTTTCTCCTCCTCCCGGTGTTCGCCCCATCACTTGCAAGTGGGTCTATAAGATCAAGACTCGCTCCGATGGTTCTCTTGAGCGTTACAAAGCTCGTCTTGTGGCTCGTGGCTTTCAGCAGGAGCAGGGACGTGATTATGATGAGACATTCGCTCCTGTTGCCCACATGACCACTGTTCGCACTCTTCTCGCTGTGGCTTCTGTTCGTCATTGGTCTGTGTCTCAGCTTGACGTCCAGAATGCCTTTCTCAATGGTGAGTTGCGGGAGGAGGTTTATATGCAGCCACCACCGGGGTACTCTGTTCCTGATGGTATGGTTTGCCGTCTTCGGCGCTCTCTCTATGGCCTTAAACAAGCCCCTCGCGCCTGGTTTGAGCGTTTCGCTTCTGTGGTGACTGCCGCTGGTTTTGTGCCTAGCGACCATGACCCTGCGCTGTTTGTCCACACCTCACCTCGTGGTCGGACGCTCCTCCTCTTATATGTTGATGACATGATCATTACTGGCGATGACTCTGAGTACATTGCCTTTGTTAAGGCCCGCCTCCGTGAGCAGTTCCTGATGTCAGATCTTGGTCCTCTTCGCTATTTTCTTGGGATTGAGGTTTCTTCGACTTCTGATGGCTTCTACATCTCCCAAGAAAAATATATTCAGGATCTTCTTGCTCGCGCCGCTCTTGGTGATGAGTGCACTGCTGAGACTCCTATGGAGCTCAATGTTCAGCTTCGTGCTACCGATGGTGATCCCCTCACAGACCCGACACGCTATCGCCATCTTGTTGGGAGTCTTGTCTATCTGGCTGTCACTCGTCCAGACATATCATATCCTGTCCACATTCTGAGTCAGTTCGTATCTGCTCCCAGTTCTGTCCACTATAGTCACCTTCTCCGTGTTCTACGATATCTTCGTGGCACGATCTCCGCCGCCTTTTCTTTCCTCGCTCCAGCTCTCTCCAGCTCCAGGCCTACTCTGATGCTACGTGGGCCAGTGATCCTTCTGATCGCCGCTCGCTGTCTGCCTATTGTGTTTTTCTTGGAGGATCTCTCATTGCCTGGAAGACGAAGAAACAGAAGGCAGTTTCCCGCTCCAGTGCAGAGGCTGAGTTGCGAGCGATGGCTATGTTGACGGCTGAGGTGACCTGGTTGCGATGGTTGCTAGCAGATTTTGGTGTTTCTGCTGCTGCACCGACTTCTCTATTGTCAGACAGTACAGGTGCCATCAGCATTGCGCGTGACCCGGTGAAGCATGAGCTCACCAAGCACATTGGCGTGGATGCCTCCTTTGTGCGTGCTGCTGTGCAGGATCAGATTCTTGCTCTTCACTATGTGCCCTCCGAGTTACAGCTAGCGGATTTCTTCACGAAGGCACAGACTCGAGCGCAGCATGGGTTCTTTCTCTCCAAACTCAGTGTTGTTGATCCACCATGAGTTTGAGGGGGGGTGTTAGACATGTAATGTAGTTACTGTAGATGTTTACTGTAGACGTGTGCATATAAGGCCTTTGGCCCCCTGGAATATGAGTTAGTTGCTCACCTCATAACAATACGAAGTCTCCAATATTATTTAACCAGACATTTCATTTGTGGGTCTTACATGCACAGGTTGGTGTTGGCTTGATGATCTTCCAGCAATTGGGAGGGATAAATGGTGTAGGATTCTATGCAAGCTCTATCTTTACATCTGCAGGTATGCAAAAATTGTGATCATCGTGTTATCATTTTCTAACAGTTCTGTATGAAATGTGTTGATTTGTCTCTTAACTTCAGGGTTCTCTGGAAAACTTGGAACTATATTGATTGGCATTATTCAGGTCTGAGATACGCTGTTGTAAGCAAAATGTGCTAATTACTAGAACATTTTGTTTATAACCATGATCATTCCAGATTCCCATTACATTGTTTGGCGCCATCCTCATGGATAGAAGTGGAAGAAGAGTTCTTCTAATGGTACAAATGCTACAAAGTTGAGCTTATGCATACAAGATAGATTATCAGGTAAATTTTTGTTTTGACATTCTTTTGTTACATAAGTCTCCGCATCTGGAACATTCTTGGGCTGCTTTCTGACAGGAATATCATTCTACCTAAAGGTACCTGCATTTTTCCTTACTGTACTATTAATAAAGTTCTTATGGAACTTTTGGGAACATATGGGAGACTCACATCCTGCACTAAGTTATCTAAATGACAACAACTTAGAGAGTTTTCAATTAATATTAATAGAAAATGCAATGGTAAAGTAAATTTATTTCCTTCTTGTTTTATGTAACATGAGTGCTAAATGATAATTTTAGGCACAGGGACTATTCCTAGAATGGGTTCCTGCATTGGCTCTTTCTGGCATCCTGGTAAGAAATACGTCTCTCAAGTTCCTGTATATGCATTGTATTCAGTTCCAGTATGGATCTTGTGAGTTTCGGAAATTGCATCTTCTGAATGTTGATCATGCCTGCTGATGCTGCTTCTTGATTAGGTATACATTGGTGCATACTCAGTTGGAATGGGCCCTGTACCTTGGGTTGTCATGTCTGAGGTAAAGAAGAATAACCAGAACTTGTTTTGGATGACTCTATGGCACCCTTGACAAATCTGCGACCAACCTTTCACCTGGATAAATTACTTGCAGATATTCTCGATTAACGTGAAAGCAATCGGCGGAAGCTTGGTGACCCTTGTTAGCTGGTTAGGTTCCTTCGCGATCTCTTACTCGTTTAGCTTCCTCATGGACTGGAGCTCAGCAGGTAATTCCAGTAACACAACACTGTAGCTCTTCACTTCCAATTTTCTTTCCCATGGCTCCAGTAGTTACAGAAAATCATACGCATTCTCCGGAAAGGTAGAAATGCAACCATCCAGTTGTTCACAGCTTTGCTACTTACGTTTTATCTCCTTTCTGTCATGTGCCTACAGGGACGTTCTTCATGTTCTCTGCGGCGAGTTTGGCGACTGTAGTGTTCGTGGCGAGGCTAGTGCCTGAAACTAAAGGAAGAACACTCGAAGAGATTCAGGAGTCACTGAATACCAGAAGATAATTAAGGATAAGCAGAAACGATAAACACATCCCTTTCTCCCAAATTACTCGCCCATTTCTTAACCAGCAGCAGCATATATACATAGATATTTTTAGCATCCCAGGATTTGTTTAGCAGTTCTTCCTGTTTTCCTACTCCCCGTGACCCTATGTTGGAGTCCGTGTCATGTGTTCTGTTGTAGTGTACTTCTGTAGGTTAAGGATAAGCAGATTATGAACTCCGTGTTCGTGGAGATTGTTAAGCAATATAGCACTGATATGTTATTGTTGAGAAAATAATAGTATATTTAGTGGAACGGAGCACATAACTTTTGACGATGCAATTCATGACTTGTCTCATGCACAGCAAATCAGCAACACAACGCTTCTCAATACACGCATCTATCATTTATAAATGCTGTTTGAGTGTCTTACCACTTTGTAATGCTTAGGCCCCAGTCTGTGTGCTAAAACAGCAGTTAGTATTTTGTAACTGAAATTCATCTTTTGAATTACAATTACACTAGAAATGTGTACTGTTGTATGAACAAATAATTGTACCCAAAGTCCCGATCAGTCCTACAGGTTAACTAAGCAATTTGGAAAAATCAAGGCAAGTCAATAAAAGTCTAAGCAACTAGTCATAGTAAACAAGTCAAAAATGAGAGAAGATAAAGAACAAGTGTTAGGACACGAAGGTACAGGAAAAGAAGCACAATTATGGACACGGATGAATTGCACCCGAGTTAGCTTGCTCCTGCAAGTAGAGCATACAAGATGCACACAATGTCTTATACTCCCTTCGTTCTAAATTAGATGACTTCTATTTATCCAAATATGGATACATCCACATTTATCCAAATGGAAGTCATCTAATTCGGAACGGAGGTAGTATTTTTTAGGTTTATAAAGCTCCTATAATTATCAAGTTTTTCATGAAAATGGGTTCATCTATATTCTAATTTCATGTTGTTAATTTCTTAGAATTAATTTTGAATTATTTGGTGCTAAATCTGTATGATTAATGAGTCAAGAAAACGATGGAAATCTTCTATGTATAGCTAGGATATCACCTGCGTTCTGTCTATGTAAGCTCTGCTCGATCCGTTTCCTTTAGCAATGTCTGAAGGAAACGGAAATTTAAATATTTTTCAATAAGATGCACAATACATCACATAGACATATTTAGCACAATGACGTTGCTCCCTGTACGTGTTGCGCTATGGGTTTCATACGGGTTATAGTAAACACATTATATGTTTATGGCGAAGGGGTATCGGGTAATCTCGGCCGCTGATGTGACTAGGAGTTGTACCGAAGCGAAAGTGAGGACAAAAACATGTATTTTTCTTACTTATACTCCTTAGAGAAGGAGAAAGGCTTGAACAACGAACTTTAGGATAAAAACCCTGCAAAGAACAGTTTTTCTTTTTGGAAACAATGTTCTTAGACTCCTCGGAGAAGGAGAAAGGCATGGACACGCTTTGAACCCGATAGGTAGGGCTTGACCTTAGGTGTTTTTCATGTTAATTAAATCTCTCATGCGAAATACTCGGTTTCATTTTAAGTTCCGTCAAAGTGAAACTTTGTGGTTTAACCATACGATGGAAAAATATCAATAATTGTTGCTTTATGTGCATTGGTATTATAGATGTTGACATATTTCTTTATCTTTTAAATTTGACTAAACCATAGTGCAAGGTAACTAAAAGTCCAGAGAGTTTTTTTTTTCAATGTAGGAACGACTGTCCTTTGGTGCAAAAGAAGCGCTAATCAAGTTGGCGATCCAATATCTTCCAGCCTATTTTATGATTTGATTCAGACTAACAAAAGGTTTTATGCTCCAAATTAACAGCAATTTTGTCCAAGTACTAGTGGATTGGATCTATAGACGAGTGTGGTATGCACCGGCAAGCTTGGAATAAGATGTCAATTGCTAAAAGTGAAGGAGGTTTAGATTAATGGGGACATCTTATCGATTTTTAAAAAATGCATCCGAAAATCTAGAAAGCTATCATCGGCGGCCGAGATGTTAAGAGAAGGATTATGTCCTTTTTTTAGCCCACAATGCATATGATTTTACTTTGGGATATTATTGAAAGGGCATGGCGCCCCCATATATGGTTTCGATAACTAATGACAATCCCTATGAACTAATTGTTGCATTGAGTTGTACCTATAGTGTTTATCCATAGACCATGCTTAAACTCCATATGTTGGATTCAAGGTTGATGCCATGAATATATTGATATAATGAAGTATTTGGCATCAAGATCATCGAGGTATATCTTGATATGATCAAGAAGAAGAGTATGTGATGACCAAGTTATTATTCGAGTAGTTATCCGATGATTGGTCAGATGTGAGTTAACCATATTGCAAGTTGAAGGGGTCGTAGGCAGAAAACAAAAAAAATACTAACAACGATAACCTTAATCTAGCCAGAATCTATATTATGTAGATATAGTAATACGGGGGAGACGATGTACATACCCTTGTAGACCGAAAGGCGGGGATTACGCTCCCGCACAAGCGTTGTCGATGAAGCCGACGAAGCCGACCTCAAGGTAGTGTAGAGGAAGAAGACCTCCGAGCGCCGCAAGCGAGGCGCCTCTTAGGGAGTCGCACACGTTCGGCGAAGACGATGACCTCCGGGCTCTGATCCAGGGACGAGTAACGGAAGACTTGGACCGGAAGACCAGAAGAACGCGGGGGTGCGTGGTGGAGAGAACCTTACCTCGGCGCAGCTCCAATGGCGGAGTCACGGGCCACCACTCCAAAGGCAGAGGGAGGCCGCCACCCTTGCCAGGCTGGCGGTGTGGGACTAAACTCCCAGACCCGCTGGCCAAGGCTGGTGCGTGATGTCTACGCACGCTTCTATTCTTTTAAACAGTGTTGGGCCTCCAAGAGCAGAAGTTTGTAGAACAGCAGCAAGTTTCCCTTAAGTGAATCACCCAAGGTTTATCGAACTCAGTGAGGTAGAGGTCAAAGATATCCCTCTCAAGCAACCCTGCAATTAAGATACAAGAAGTCTCTTGTGTCCCCAACACACCTAATACACTTGTCAGATGTATAGGTGCACTAGTTCGGCGAAGAGATAGTGAAATACAAGTAATATGGATGATTATAAGTAGTAATTGCAATCTGAAATAAAAATGGCAGCAAGCAAACATGTAGCAGAACTTGTTGTAAACGGTGTTTCAATGCTTAGAAACAAGGCCTAGGGATCATACTTTCACTAGTGGACACTCTCAACAATGACAACATAATTGAATAAATAAATGCTACTCTCAAACACTCTCTTGTTGGATAACGAACACCATTCATTGCGTAGGGCTGCAAAAGCACACCTCAAGTCGGAGTAAACAAACGCCACAACGTCATAAGGAGTCACACATGATGCGCACACTGTCACCTTCACACCGTGGAGAGTGACTCCGGAGTTCATATTAAAGTAACCTCTAGAGTGGCACAATAGATAAAGAGTAACATCTACTTATTCAACTAGATTATAAAGCTCAGGATCACATAAAGATCACACCATGAGAGAGAGAGATAAACCACATAGCTACCGGTAGAGCCCTCAGCCTCGGGGGAGAACTACTCCCTCCTCATCATGGGAGGCAGCAACAGCGATGAAGTTGGCGGTGGAGTCGATGGAGATGGCTCCGGGGGCAATTCCCCGTCCCGGCAGCGTGCCGGAACAGAGACTTCTGTCCCCCGAATTAGGGTTTTTGGTGGCGGCGGAGCTACGGAACTCTTGTGGAGAAATCGTCGATGCTTTTAGGGTTTTTGAGGCAGGAGGATTATATAGGCGAAAGGGCGGCGCGAGGGGGTGGCCGAGTCGTCCTCACCACGTCACGGCGCCGCCCCCCTACTGACCGCGCGACGACATGGTGAGGAGGCCGTGGGCCTCCCCCGGGCTTGCCCTTCTGGCTCCGTGTACGTGTCGGGAAAATAGGAGGTTGGGCTTTTGTTTCGTCCAATTCCGAGAATATTTCCAGAACAGCTTTTCTGGAACCAAAAACAGCAGAAAACAGGAACTGGCACTGTGGCATCTTGTTAATAGGTTAGTCCCAGAAAATGCATAAAAATGATATAAAGTGTAAGTAGTGTAAGTAAAACATGTAGCAATTGGTATAATATAAGCATGGAACATCAAAAATTATGGATACGTTGGAGACGTATCAGTGCGCCGACACTATGTGGGCCCCATATGGCCTACCTAAGACGGCCGGCCCCTCCCCTTTTTTCTTTTTCTTTTTGGGATTTTCCCCTAATGGGCCTCTAATGCTCATATAGGAAAACAGCCTTTAAAAATTCGAAAATAAATTAAATAAAATATATATTAATTATTAATTCAACTAATTAATATCAAATACATTTTATCTAATTAATTCCAGCTCCGAAAACTATTTTGTCGCTCTCCGATCTCTATCGGAAATCTCCCGGAACGCTTCTGATATTCTCTCCTATTTTCTCTTCTATTTCCGATCTAAATATCGTCTTGCCTTAAGCGTGTTACCCTACGGTTCGAGATCTCTCCAAACATGATCAAGACACGTTCTCCAATCAATGACTAATTCGTGGATCTTGGATACACAGAATTAATCCCTGCGAGATAACGAATAACTTTATCGTTCGAACCTTCAGACGTCGAGTCTTAAACCTTTTGTCCGGCGATACTTAGTGTGTCCGAGACTCGTTCATAGATATCGTGATATCTAGCTTGACCTCGTTATCGACAACACTATCTTCTACTCGTCCGTGATAATATGTCCCCATGACCTAGTCACATGCTTGCAAGCTAATTTGACATAATCTCACCGAGTGGGTCCAGAGTATCTATCCTGCTATGCCGATTGGCAAATCTCGCTCTTGATCCCTCGTCTCAACATACTCCCTTCCAATACCCGAGAGGGACACCGTTATTGTCACACGTTAATATATGACGTTTGATGCAATCAAACTATATTTCAGGAATAGCGATAAGAGTTGATCTCACGGTTAAAGGCGTAATGACTACGCCCTACAAATATTGGGTATGTCCATCACATCGTTTTGCCAACGATATGACTCCATTGTCAACTGACAACAATGTCACATGATCGGGAAACCTCGATCATCGATTGTCCAATGAACCAGTCACGTAGAGGCTATTAGGGACCTGGTTGTCTACGTACCACACGTGTATTAATGTTTTCGCTTAATACAGTTATAGCATGATACAAAAACATATAATGAACAAATGAGATATGATAAATACAACACTTTATTAATTTCCTGTAGGGCATATCTCCTTCACAAGTATGTACTGAAGAAAAGGATTAGTGATCATTCATAGTTATGTTCAAGACATCATCTATTGAAAAGAGAAGAAAAGATACAAGGTTGATCAAGATATTGATCAACACACAAAGATAAGAGATGTACCAAGTGGGATCACGTATCTCTTGGTATGGTATCTTTCTACGGGCTTGCATCAAATGAAGATTTCATATAGCCCATGAAGGATGACGTCAAGTGGTGATCGTCATCAAGCTTGAGAAGTGCAAGTTCAAGAGAAGTATCTCGAAGATATCATATGCTTGATGCTTGCCACCCTCTTATAGATAATGGTCAAGTGAAGATGTGCCGATGAGAGGCCCTCCCATAATGGAGTATGGGGGAGAAATATGTGAGACTTCACCAAGCGAAGCGCAATCAAGAAAGGTGGTCCACTTGAAGAGATCGAGGTAGACATCACCTAGTTCAAGTGAAATGCGCAAGGCAAAGGTATTATCTTGATAGGGTTTCTATTTTACCCATCTCATGGTGCTAGTTGGGAGACCGGGTTATAGGATAGATACCGTTCTATCAAGATGGGCTCTCGATTGAGCTTTAGCGTATGGTTCGTAGAGAGCTCAAACCTTTGCATACTTGCCTTCATCATCTTTCATGGCTCTTATTTGGATTCTCCCTATGTGGGGTTCTGGAGCTTGTTGTGATTTTCATAACAAGCTCAAGTTCATCAAAAATGGTTTTAGTATGAAAAACTTGTTGGGTTTTTGATATTGGAGGTTCACCGGTTCGTCCCTTTTAGAGAGGTTTTACCTTTCTACATTTGGTTTTATTCTCCTATGTTGGACTATGATGTTTCTCGACATGATCTTATAATGCTCGTTACGGTGATTCCAACGAGTCCAAGAACATCGAAAACGGAGTTCGTATATAAGAGATATCACGTTTTTCATGTGTGTGTTTCAGGAATTCCGAGTCTCTCGGAATATTCCGACCTGATTCTGAATTCATTCCAAACTTAAATTTTTGCTCTCTGTACCCTGTCCGGATTTGATTGGTAGTAATCCGGATTTTTCTGAGCCACTCGGAGTTCCGAGCCAAATCCGGATTCATTCCAAACGACACGAATCTGTACGAAACAGATGAATTTTTGGGACCTATAAAGTGGGGTCGTCTTCCCCAAAGGTTCCCCAACTCCTGAGGCCGTGTTTCCCCCATTGTTGAACTTTCTTCGACCTTGCTATCTCTCTATTCCTCCATGATTCTTGTCTCCAATTAGAACGAAAAGAGAGAAGATCCAGATCTAACATTCCACCATTCAATCTCTCCTCTTAGTGAGGGAAAGCTTTAGATCTTGGAGGGATTTGGTGTTCTTCCTTGTTCTTCCTCTCTTCTCCCCCCCCCACAAGCATTAGTTGCTTTTGGTGGGATTTGAGAGTGAAGGATTTGACCACCTCTAATGGTTTTGCCTTTATTGCATTAGTTGCATCGGTTTGAGTTCTCCACGGTGATACGTGGAAGTTGAAGTTGAGGACTTGTTACTCTTGGGTTCATTGGAACCCTAGACGAGCCTTGGTAGTTCTTGTTGCTTTGGGAGCCGCGGGGACTAGCCGGAGCATCCAATTGAGTTGTGGAGACGCGCCCCGGCCTTGTGAGTCTTGTGACTTTGGGAGCCGTGGGATTCCGGTGAGAGTCTCCAATTAAGTTGTGGAGTGTGCATCATCCTTGTACGGGTTCGGTGACCACTGTCAAGTGTCCCATAGTGCATCGTGGCACTCCGCATTGGTGGAGGCACGAACGAGATTACGGTGTGCCATTGACGGCTATTCGGGGATCACTTTGTGACTCCGCACCACTCCAACGGAGACGTAGCTTCCATTAGGAAATGAACTTCGGAATAATCATCGTCCGGTATTTCTATACACGAGCTTCTTACTTATGCTATTTACTCTGTGATAGCCATCGAGTTTGAAGTAATATATCTTGCTATCACATATTTGGTTATCTTGTTTAGCATAAATTGTTGGTGCATATAGGTAACCTAGCTTGTTTAGGTTTCGTACTTGATAAAATAAACGTTAGTTTTATTCCGCATTTATTCAAACCCAAACCGTAAAGTATTTTAATCGCCTATTCACCCCTGTAGCGACAACCGTTTCCTTTCAATTACGATCTTGTTTTGCAAAACACGGTACAAACGCTCACATACACATGTACACGCTCACCCTGTAAACATATGCACGTAGACCCTACCTCTATGAGCACATCCGAAATACCAAGCCGATGGGGAGTCTTGAGATTGACGAATTCACCACAGACGTCTCGTTGTCAACGGGAACATCACGTTTTACTTATAATATTACGATTAAATGAGAAACATTAATATTAAATCTGGGTTTAAACTCTGATGGGTTAGGATATAACCACCCTTTTAACCATCTTGACACATGTAAGTTCTCGATTTTACAATGTCTTAGTATGCATCATTGAGTACCTGGAATGTTTTTCAGATTTTTGAAATTATAAATATTTTAGGAGGGAATTAAATGACTTTCCGTGCTTGCGAGCAATGCACGCCCATAGCATAGGAGCTGGATCTTGCTGCGCATAGGAATAAGACTCGACTAATCTTCTGAGACGAGCTTGCTAGCTAACGAGCTCATTAAGGCCTATAGCACTCAGCTAATCAAGCTCTTAGTAGCAGTATAAGCAAATGCAGTCAGCGGTCCCATTCCTGCTCCTTCTCCAGGTCGCCGTCACCATTGCCAACGCCGGCGATGCCGCCACGCTGACCGCCACCCCAGCGACCATTACCAGATCCGACCAATGGATCACAGTCCGGTGGTCCAACCTCCCCTCCCCGAGCCCGCTCGACTACGTGGCCGTCTACTCCCCGCCGTCCTCCGGCGACCTCGACTACCTCGGCTTCCTCTTCCTCAACGCCTCCGCCTCCTGGGCCACTGGCGCCGGCAGCCTCGTCCTCCCGCGACTCCCCGACCTGCGCGCGCCGTACCAGTTCCGCCTCTTCCGGTAGCCGCTCGGCGAGCGGTCCAGCAACACGCGCCTAGACCAGGACCACGACCCTCTCCCGGACGCGCGCCACCGCGCTGCGGTCTCAGGTGATGTCCGCGCCGAGGGCGACGGCTCCCGGCCGGCGCAGGTGCATCTGGCGTTCGCGGACGCGCCGGACGAGATGCGGGTGGTGTTTGTGTGCGGCGACGCTGGGAAGAGGGCGGTGAGGTACGGTCTCCTAAGCCAGCGAGAGGAGGAATGGGAGGAGGCGCCGGCGGAAGCCAGGACGTACGAGCGGCGGCAGATGTGCGGCTACCCGGCGAACGACATCGTCGGGTGGAGGGATCCTGGGTTCGCGTTCGACGGCCTGATGAAGAAGCTGCAGCCTGGGAGAAGGTACTTCTACAAGGTATATTTAAGCGCAAGGTCCTTTTCTTTTCACTACTAGCTTCATTGTGCTCATTGTTTTGACTAGACTTGTGGCGAATGGATCAATTTTACATTAGGAAATGATGTGGCATGATGTGACTAGTAAGGTTTCGAGAATCCAATGTAGTGGTTTGATTCAAGATGCAAATATCGTGCTTTTGGTTCAAACTTTTAGTTTGCACTAGACATTGACTGTTTAACTGTGTGAACCTATTTTGGGGAGAGCTATCCATGTCAGATATTCTGACACATACTATTATTCTGATTATGGATGATCTAATACTCCCTCTGTTCCACAATATAAGATGTTTTAGGTGTTTCACATGTTGTCTAGATTCGGACTAAAATGAGTGGGAATATACACTAAGACGTGTCTAGTATACATGTGAATATGAAAAAAGCCTAAACCATCTTATATTGTGGAACAGAGGGAGTAGTTTAGTGTCAAAAATAGATTCACTAAACTGATTCTGAGTTTAAAGTTTGGAAATGCCCAATATCCTGTACTCTGTCCGGAGTGGGCCACTTTATGCCTGCAAGATGTTGTACATGGGCATCTTAGTTCAGATGAATTGCTTTTGATGTCTTGAAACCCCACTGATATGGGCAGATATTTAATGATATCCCAAGAAAACAATATGGACAATCAAATATCCCAAGGGTGTGGTGATCAAGTATATCATTGAAATAATGTTGTAGACCACAATGTTCTATTCCGAAGTTAACTCGTCTTCTATCATTTGCTTCTTAATTTTGAGAGCATAAGTTCATTTGCTTCTCATGGTAGATGTAGTACCAACAATACTGATTGCTCTTTCTGTTCAGAATAGGTACATTGACTTGATCTTGTCAAAGAGTGATTCTAGGCTTTACCTTGCAGCCTGTTGTATTATCTTGTGACTTCAGACATGATAAGCTTCCCTTAAGTTATAGGTATTTTCACATGGAAGTAAACCTAGGAAAAATGCTGCCTTTTGTTTTTCTTTTAAGAGAAGATTAAACCAATGCTCCTGGTGCAATATGCTGTGAGATAATCCATCAGATAGGTCAACCTAGCTCTTGCTCTTCATATTTTCTTACGTAGATCCATAATCAGCACACATTATGAGCATTTTGTGCAATCATTCTGTTAAATTCTTTTATTTAATCTAGTGAACTACTTTTGACAGGTAGGTAGTGACTCTGGAGGATGGAGTGAGAAATACAGCTTCATCTCTCGCGACATTGAGGCCAACGAGACCATTGCCTTCTTGTTTGGCGACCTGGGAACTTACGTTCCTTACAACACCTACTTCCGGACACCTCAAGAGAGTTTATCGACAGTGAAGTGGATCCTTCGTGATCTTGAAGTCATTGGTGACAGAGCTGCATTGGTTTCACATATCGGGGACATCAGCTATGCCAGAGGTTATGCCTGGTTATGGGATCATTTCTTTGAACAAATTGAGCCTATTGCGTCCAGTACTCCGTACCACGTGTGCATTGGGAATCATGAGTATGATTGGCCTTCACAGCCTTGGAAGCCCTCTTGGGCTGCCAATATTTACAACGGAAAGGATAGCGGAGGCGAATGTGGGATACCATACAGCATCAAGTTTAGAATGCCAGGCAATTCTTCCCTGTCCACAGGCACTGGAGCTCCGGACACACAGAATCTCTACTACTCTTTGGATGTTGGTGTTGTGCATTTCGTTTACATGTCCACGGAGACTGATTTCACTCAGGGCAGTGCCCAACACGACTTCATAAAGGCAGACCTTGAGCGTGTCAACCGGAGCCGAACTCCATTCATCGTGTTCCAGGGCCACCGGCCAATGTACACCTCGAGCAATGAGACCAGGGACACTGCTCACCGGGAGCAGATGATTCAGCATCTCGAACAACTATTTGTGAAGCACAATGTGACGCTTGCTCTCTGGGGTCACATCCACAGGTATGAGCGATTCTGTCCCATGAAGAACTACCAGTGCCTCAACACATCATCAAGCTTTGTGTACCCTGGTGCTCCGGTACATGTTGTGATTGGGATGTCTGGTCAAGATTATCAGCCAAGCTGGGAAGCGAGGCCAGACCACCCTGATATGCCAATCTTCCCCCAGCCAGAGAGGTCCATGTACCGTGGCAGCGAGTTTGGGTACACAAAGCTGATGGCCACAAGGGAGAAGCTGACCCTGGTGTATATTGGGAACCATGATGGGCAAGTCCATGACAGGGTTGAGATATTCTTGTCCAATAGCAGTAAGCCTGTTAAGCTGGCGCCCAAAACAATTTGGTTGTACATGGGGATTCCGAGCGGTGTGATGCTTTCTCTGCTGGTGGGCATTTTGGCTGGCTTTGTTGTTAGAAGGAAGAGAGAGACTGGACGGTGGATACCTGTCGAGAGCGAAGAGGCCTAACTTTTTTTTTTGAGGGAAAACAAGGAGGCCTAACTACTAGTAAGATTTAGGCTTGCATTTGCATGCTGATATATCTTTATGGTGTTTACAATTGCGTCAACACAATCTGTAACAGCTACATAGATGGTGCCATCACAAGAAAGGTTGCCATTCATAAAATGTCAATTTTCAACAAAGATATCTGACATAGACAGACAGCTGCCTTAGCTTGTTGAAAGCTGTGCAGGGTTGCTTTTTTTTTTTTTTTCAGTTTGCATCCAAAGCTGATCAGAACATGAATGTAACTCTGATAGCCTTGCCAAAGAAGAATGAATAATCTCTAAGCACGGAGACGAGCTTATTGCACAATTTACAGCTATGCTATAATGTAACTCTGATAGATGTGACAAACATAACGAATACAACTTTGCAGAAGTACAAACGTGACAAACATAACGAATAAAACTTTGCAGAAGTACACTACTACTTACGTTTTTTCCTTGGAATCCAAACTGAGATTATGTATGCCTGTAAAGGCAGAAGCTCCCTTAGTATAAGTTCACTTTTAGCACATACTGCACAACGTGAGAGGGACGGGACAAACCAATGGCATATCTGGAGACATCCAAGTATCCCAGCTGAGCTTCTCCGAATTTCGAAAGGCAGACCACCTCTAGTCTCTCAAAGCGACACGAGGTGAGCTCTAGAATAATGAGTTTTAAGTTTGTTGCATCAGACTTAAAGAAAGAGCTAGAACAAGTATCACACAAATAGAGGTATCTGGCGTTGGTCGAGACGCGGCGATGTTGATCAGTTTTGGACAGGCTCTTTTATTTTGTAGCTCTGTGTCGATGGTGTCCTCGGGGTAGCCGAGTGTGGAGTGTCGTGCTACGCTCTTTGTGAGTTGTGGTTGTTATAATCTACTGTGAGTGTTGTTGGGGGTGTATGTTCTTTCTTGAGCATGCAAATATTTTCTTTTCTATCAATGCACCTGACCCGTGGGAGGCCAATCTGTTGGACTATCTAAATGGGTAGTGCCAATTGCAAAAGTTTGAGAAAGTGGGAGTGGGCCCAGAGTTGTATTCAACGTGTTGACTCGTTCAGATGTCACTTACGTGTGAGCAGGCGGTAAGCACATGTTATTAGTATACGTTACTACCGTGGAAAATAAACATATATGTGGTGTCATATAAAGATTTATTTATTAGGATATAAATTCATTTTGTTTTGATACATGTGATTTTATAGTAACTATATCACAACATTTATTTAATAGTCATACATGACTTTAATAGTATACGTTATCACAACATATCTCTCCTCATTTTTGTGTGGTGTCATACATGACTTTATTTAATAGTCTATACACTCATTTCATTTTGTTTTGATATGCGTGATGATATTACAGTAACTAGCTCAATTACCACAGACATCTCTACTCATTAACCACATCTCACATAAATAAAGTTGTCTTTAATGTATGATGTTACTAGCCACTGTGGCCAGCCTTTGTTTGGCAAGAATCTGTGAGAAGACTGGGTGGACATGCACCTTGGTAAGAAACCAACCAAATACTAATACTACCTCTGATCCATATTAGTGGACACAACTTTGTCTAGATACACATGTATCTAGTCTAAATACTTAACTAGATACATATGAATTTAGACAAAGCTATACCCACTAATATGGATCGGAGGGAGTACTAAAAGTTGAAGGGATACGAACACTTGCCACGTATTTAGGCACCCCTAAATTTTGGACTTGCAAGCGCAGACATGAAGGGCGGAAGGGAAAATGGGCGAGGCGGGAGTAGTCAACACTATGGAGGAGATCAGTCAAGTCCTGAACTCCTGATCACAAATCGGAGTTTACAGGCCGAAACACAGCCGCCAAAAGTTCAGGGGCATTGACTGTAGTTCTCTCAAAATTAAATTTCAAACTGAAACTATGCATGCATATCTGTAGACAGAAAGCTTATGGACTTTATTTGGTGAATTTTATTCAGTGTCTGAACGGGAAATGTGTTTCCGCGTATACAAAATTATGAAAAAATTATGCGTCTAAAGAGTACACCAAAGAATATGCAACGAAAAATATGTGATCCCCAGTCGTTTGAAGGACACGGATGGCTGCCGCGTTCTCTCTGTCCACTGCTCCGCCGCTCCTCCTCCGCCACTCAGCCGCCGGCCTCTCTCCCCACTTTCGCCTCCAGCAAAGTTACCAGGCACGGCGTGGCAAGTGCGCCGTCGCACCGCGTGATGGCCGCTGCGCGCGCCGGTTGCCGGCAGCGGCCGCGGACGGCAAATGCAGTCGGACGCGGAGAGCCACCGCCGTTGCTGCGGCGCAAGGCCAGGCGGACGCCGGGGAGAATATTCACGACGGCGCGGGGGAGGGATCTCTGCGGATGGTCCTTCTCAGCACCGCGGTGGCCGTGTGCGGCTCCTTCGAGTTCGGCACCTGTGTAAGCATGCAGCCGCTCACTCCATGTGGATTTCAAGAATCACGAGTTGCTTTGCTTCCGATATGGCCATGATGGAACGCAAGATGTGCAGGTTGGGTATTCTGCGCCGGCTCAAGCTGGAATTGTGAGCGACATTGGACTTTCCAATTCAGAGGTTTGTTTCCACAAAATCAATCACCCATCTTTGTATAGAGTGTGGTCGCGATATAATTGGAGCGTCGACTAATTGTAGTAGCACGGATGCAGCTGCAACTTCACTTGATAAAACATTGAAAATTGTGCCATCAATCAAACGATTCACTTTCTGTTGGAATTGAAGTTCTGATTTGTGACGTTTATTGAACAAAGGGCTATGTTGGAGCCCGCTGGTCATGGTCTTCGTTGCTTTTAGTGGACTAACTTGACTGATGATTAACCTTCTAGTACGGTGTCTTTGGATCTGTGTTGACGATTGGTGCGATGATTGGCGCCCTGACTAGTGGCCGCCTTGCAGACACTCTTGGACGCAAAATGGTGAGTAACTTTGATGATTGGGATGACTAGCAGAGTTGTTAATCCCCGTTAATCCTCACAATATCTCTGCCATTTGCATTTGCCACAGACCATGCGGCTGGCAGCAATTGTAGGCATTTTTGGTTGGCTTACTATATATTTAGCCAAGGTATGTTCCTCTCTGAACTATTATATTTTGCTGATGTCGTTCAGGGTTTCAAGAACTTGAAATATTGCCTTAAATGACATGAAGGGTGCTACAATGCTCTACCTAGGAAGAGTCTTGCTGGGGTACTGCACTGGAGTTCTTTCCTATGTGGTGAGCCATGAGAATCCCTTAATTAATTATCAATATGCACCTGACTGTGGTGCTTACTTTGATTCTCCTAGTTTTCACAATGTTCTGTTTAATTACTGTCTAGCAATGTACTAACCTTACCCACACAGGTGCCTGTGTTCATATCTGAAATAGCACCAAAGGATCTCCGAGGAGGCCTTGCAACCTCAAACCAGGTGGGAGAAAGCTGAGCAGCATCTTGATCCGTCGGAAAATTTAGTAAAGACGGAAATTAACATATGCTCATGTGTAAGTGCAGTTGTTTATTTGTTCAGGGTGTTCAGCTGCCTACATTATTGGAGCATTGCTTTCGTGGCGCTCTTTGGTTCTCGTAGGTAATATCCATTATCTGTATATGAATGATCGCATATCCATTATGCAGGAGAAATCAAGACAACATTTGCATGTATATGCAGGATTACTGCCTTGTGTTTTCCTTCTTGTGGGTCTTTTCTTCATTCCTGAGTCTCCAAGGTGGCTGGGATGGTTTTAACTAACTCTGGGCATAACATGGTCAAGTAATAGAACATGAATTGTAAAGAAGTTCCTGATGTGTTGGAGGAAGAGGATTACCGTTCCCGTTCCCCGTGGTTCAAATTCCGTCCAAGGAAAGCAACCATGGCGTGCTTAATTATTTGCATTATGTTTTTTCTGTATAGCATATATGAAATTAATGAACATACTGCAACCAAACCATTTTACTTTTCAATCCAAATATTTTGCTTACATTCATTTGTGACTGGTGAACACAACACATGATGAAATATGAAAATTAATAATGAAATGTGATACATAGCTTCTTTGATGAAAAAATAATCTTTATCTAATTATGGATGCTTTCCTACTAAAGTTTATTTTTCCATAATATGGTAGGCCAATATCGGGTGAGAGAAAGAATTCCGAGCTTCGCTGCAAAAGCTTAGGGGTGAAAAGGCTGACATATCCCGAGAGGCTACAGAAATTATAGTTAGTTCCTTCCCTAAATCTCTGCTATTTATCAACATCTATAATTTGGTGAAGAGGATATTCAAAATAACCACCTCATATTCTCTTGCAGGAGTATACTGAATCACTTCACAGTTTACCTAAGGCCAGGATTCAAGATTTGTTTCAGAGCAAAAATATGTACGCAGTCATTGTAAGAACTAAGAAATTCATCAGGATGCTTAGTTTTGAAAGATCATATCTTCCTTCCTGAAAGAAGAAGTTATAATCATATAGCTTTGATACACAGGTGGGTGTTGGCCTCATGGTCTTTCAACAACTGGGTGGGATAAATGCGTTAGGCTTCTACACAAGCTATATATTTTCCTCTGCAGGTATCCAAATGCCTAATTTTATTTTGTGCCACTTCACTGACAAGAAAAACTTTCAGTAATTAACAAATTATTCTTCCCCAAAACTTCAGGGTTTTCTGGTAAACTTGGGACCACTTTGATCGGCATTATTCAGGTTCATAATAGTCCATTATCGTCAATTGCTATGCTGGCTTTACTGGCTGCATCAATTTGTCTATAACTACAATTATTTCAGATTCCAATCACATTATTTGGGGCCCTTCTCATGGATAGGAGTGGAAGAAGAGCCCTTCTACTGGTATGGGACTATACGTGTATGCTCCAAAACTGAGCTGATGCAGCGACAAGATAAAACATCGTTTGTGATATTCTTCCATCATTTAGGTATCTTCATCTGGCACATTTGTGGGCTGCTTTCTGACTGGGTTATCGTTCTACTTTAAGGTAAATGCAAAAAAACTATCCATCTATGATGGAACAGTACAATTTAAATTTCAAACTGGCTTATTGATGCTAATATAAGACATTGGGAAATTTCAGGAAGAAACTTGTCACAAATTTAGTTCTGATTGGTCTTTTGCTCGTCTATTGTTTTGTTCCTCCTTCAACTCTAAAATTCATATGTTCATCACCTAGTTAGTATTTCTCCAGCCACATCAATCGAAGGTGAACCGTTGAATTTTTAATTACTGGTAATAGTATGATATTAGTGCCTTCAGGCAGAATATAAGGCAAGTACAGTTATCAAAGTTACCAGCTTACACTTGCAATTGGACAAACAATACCATGCATAAGGCTCTATTTAAGTTGCACGCCGGCTCTATTAAAGTTGCACAACTGCGTACACCAAATTCCCACGTATGGGGCTCCATTAATACTCCCTCCGTTCGGAAATAGATGTCTTCTATTTGTCCAAATTCGAATGTATATGTAAACTAAAACATGTCTACATACATCCAAATCTAGACAAATGTAAGACATCTATTTCCGAACGGAGGGAGTATATATGTTTTGGAGGGTGAAATATCAACAAATCAAACAGATCAAATCAACAGAAATAAATAGTTGAATAAACTTGAACTGAATTTATAATTCAGAATGTTCAGGTTCTATCACAATATATCTATCTCATAAACAATTTGTTAAGCAAAGTATTTATTCTCCCTCTCTTTTAACTTTTTATCTTTTCATCATGTTACAGGCGCAAGGATTGTACACAGAATTGATTCCTACATTGGCTCTTTACGGCATACTGGTACAGAGACAACTGTAACAAAAACATTTACAATCTTGCATAATCCAATGTAAAAAATGACAAATTGTCACATACAGTATTTCATCAGTATCTAGCATTCTTAAATTGATTTCTGGGAAGACCACTAACGGATCAATTTGTACATACTACTAATTTTTCTGACACGGCATCTTTGAGGTTCAGAAATGCTATATTCTGACCGAAATGCTATATTCTGACCCTGCTTCCTAAATAGGCATACTATGCAGCATACTCAATTGGAATGGGACCTGTTCCTTGGGTTATCATGTCGGAGGTATGAAATCACCATGCAGTATTCTGGACGATTCTCGCATTTCCTGCCAATCTGTAAGGACCATGTTTATAACTAACGATATATCCTTTATTCGCAAAGATATTCTCAATCGACATGAAAGCAATAGCCGGAAGCTTGGTAACCCTGGTTAGCTGGATTGGTTCCTTCGCAATATCGTATTCATTCAGCTTCCTTATGGACTGGAATTCTGCAGGTAAACATGTTCAACCCTTGCATAAGTAGGACAGTTAGAAAAGCAAGTATAACAACCATTGTCGATTCTTGGGATAGCAGAATAATACCCCATTGTTAAAGTATGTTTCAAACTGCCAACTGCTGTTGTTCTTCTTCTACTGACGTATCCGGTTGCTTCCTTCTTCCTGCGAGGTTAGTTTTAAGTAACTATCTTTCTTCCATCAGTCCATATAGCCCAAGTGCCTCAGGCCTGCTTGCTCTCTTCGCCATTGTCCTGGGCACTCCCAGCATCACCAATCTCTGCATTCTTCTCTGAACCTACATCAGACCTATCGGCACTGTCCTCCTCGACACTCTTCTCTGCCTTCTCCATACAATTCTCCAAAGTCTCCTCCTCAACTGCGTTGCCAGCACCAGAGGCGGCACCACCCCTCTCTGTGGCATTATTCCCCAGAGCTTGCTCAACAGCGTCGTTGTCAGCACCAGCTGTAGCATTAGCATTATACATCTCCGCGCCATTATCTAGAGCCTGATTAACTGCATTGTCAGCACCAGCAGCAGCATTGCCCATATTCTCCCTAACCTCCACATCAGCAGCAACATTCTCACCGCTGCCACCAGCACTGTCAGGCCCCGAGAATCGCGCCTCGAGGGCCTCCAGACGGCGCCTCATGTCGCCCACCTCCTGCTCCATCAAAAACAGCCTCTCCTTCAACGTCAAATTCTCCTCCTCCAACTGCGCCACATGCACATCGACATCATGGCGGTCATACTCAGGGAGGTCATTCTCGTCCTCCTCCTTCTCAAACATACTTCCCTCTTCCCTGCCCCCAGGGTACACCATCTCAAACCGGCTGAGATCGTGGTCGAGCCGCCGCTCCACCTCCACGTGCTCCTCCACATCACTGCCCCCGCTCGAATTATTCTCCTCGTCCTGCTCGTCGTCGGACGTGTGCGGGCGGAGGCGGATGATGCCCTTCATGGAGCCGTAGCCGTCGACGCCCCACTGCTGCTGGGCCAGGACGTCGGAGAGGAGGCCCTCGTCGCGGGAGGGGGAGATGACGGGGGTGGGCAGCACGGCGGGGGTGACGGGGCACGGGGAGACGAGCGGGGCGATACCGCCCGCACGCTTGGCGCGGATGATGAAGCTGGTGGTGTTGCGCGGTGCCGCCGCCGCCCTGCGCTTGGCTGCTTTGTTGGGGAAGAAGCGGTTGCGGTTGGGGTTGGTGTTGGGGTTGAACCAGCGACGGGCCTTGGCGCGGTTCTGCGTCTGGAGGTCGCCGATGGCGGGGGGCTGGTAGGAGGAGGAGTAGGGGTTGGGGTTCTTCCGCTTCCAGCCGCGGCTGGGGGGAGGGAGGAAGGGCGCGGGTGGCATGGCGTCGGAGGCGGCGGGGGCGGGTGGAAGCCACATAGGGAAGCTCCGAGGCATCATCTGGCTGGGATCCATGGCTTGTTTCGATAGTGGTGAAGGATTTGTGTGGGTTGGAGCGAGGATTCGCGCTGATCTGCGTGAGGGAACCAACCACGTCGGAATCGGCCGAATTCGATAAATTGCTGCCGGATTCGCGCCGCTGAATCGCCGATTCGTCCGTCAAAATTCACCCTAACCCTAGGCTTCCCAGCACCTCACCAACTCTCGAATGGTGGTTGGGTGGGTATTAAGAAGAGGGGAATGGACGAATATCACAGGAATACCGTGGAATTAACGAGAACAAATGAGAAGAAGCGGAATTTGTTTTCGTTTCGTTCTGAAGGCAAATCTGGAGTTGGAAGAAGAAACAGCCGCTTGTGGTCTGGATTTATATGCCCCCTTATGAGGACGGACGGCCCAATTCAGTTTCGTATAGGCCCAGGTTTAAAGGCCATTGACGCGGGAGAAGGGCCCGGCTGAAGGCCTGGTTGAACAGCAAAAAGGAAAAAGTCCCGACAAAACCTATTCTACGCCCGCTGCACAGGTTAGCACCGTTTCACCAGCTGTAATCCTTCATTGCTTGACTAACTGGGCCGGCCCAGGCGGCGGTTGGGGTGGAAGAAAGTTACCGGAGATTAGGGCCCGGCTGAAGGCCTGGTTGAACAGCAAAAAGGAAAAAGTCCCGACAAAACCTATTCTACGCCCGCTGCACAGGTTAGCACCGTTTCACCCAGCTGTAATCCTTCATTGCTTGACTAACTGGGCCGGCCCAGGCGGCGGTTGGGGTGGAAGAAAGTTACTGGAGATGAAGAAGATCACGCGCCCACCTCGCCGGAGACGATGAAGGTGACGCGTCATGGCCGGGACGACCTCGCCGGTGACGAGGGCAACGAGGCTGGCCGCGGCGTCGCCGGCGAGGCGAGGCGAGGCCAGGACCTCGCCGGAGACGGGGACGACGCGGCTGGCCGCGGCGTCGCCGGCGGAGGAGAGGAAGCAACTTAACTGCGGGGGGTGTGGTGCGGTGGGGCTCGTCGTCGCCGGAGAAGAGGGGGAGGTTAGAGGGAAGGCCGGGGCGGCGGCAGATCGGCGGAGGCGGCGGCTCGAGCCGGGCAGGGCGGCGAGGGGGGCGGTAGCGCCGCCGGCCGCGGGTGGTGGGAGGAGGCGTTTTGGCCGGTGGTGGCGGCGGGGGATCGACGGCGACGAGGTTTCTGTACGCGACCATGGCGACAACGTTACTGGGTGCGATGTGTGTGCGATGCGTGCGAGGATGACATGTTCATGGGCTTGGCCCGCGTAGCGTTTTCTTCAGGCGATGGTGCGCCAGTTGACGCTAAACGCGTTGAATAGGAGGACCCAAAAGTCCCCACCCAGGCACCCACCCACACACACCACAACGAACTCCATGTCGGCGGCTGCTCCGTTTCCACGTAGAGAGCTTGTGTCCACCACCGCCTCCTCCTCCAGCAACACGAAAGTCGGTACCTCCACCTACGCCAACATGCTCTGCACAACCCTCTCCCTCTGCGCATGCTGCTCCAACCTCCGACCATGGCTAATTTCTCCCTCTCGTGCACGCTCTTATCAGATAGTACAGTCATGGGTGTTGCAAGAGGGGGTAGGCGATGCTACATGGATAGTCGCATGGTGCTTCATGTCTCGTCGCCTTCTCCCTCTCCCTTTCCACATGACACCACCTTGCAAAATTCATCATCGTTGCATCAACGGTGGTCGCCGGTGCTGCAAGCATTGGGCAGCGTTTCTATGTGGGGTGGTCGCCGATGCTGCGAACGAAGGGCGGTGGTGCTGCAAAGGAAGGTAAGTTGTGCTGTGAGCGTTGGCCGTCGGTGCCGTGAATGAATGACGGTGGTGCTGCCAAGGAAGGGCGCCGGTGCTGCGAGCGTAGGGTGACGTTGTTGCCAAGCAATGGTGGTGGTGCTACGAGATGTGGTCGCTAGTGCTGTGAGTACCAGACCCCTGTTGGCAGTAGAGATTGCATGAGGTGGGCGACGGTGCTGCAAACCACCCACGTTGTCGCTGCAAGTTTTTCTCTGGCGACGATAACCGAAGGAGTTGCAAGTGTTCGGGGGGGGGGGGGGGGGGGGGAGGGGCGGTACTGGGATCACCCGAGGACGGGGAAGGAAACGTGTGCACGTTGGCCCGATCGAACGGACGCGGTCCGCGTGATCAGACGGCTCATGATGCAGATCGTAGCGTAGGATCGTCCAAGCAACGCCTAGCATTGTCCTAAGCAAAATCATCAACTAGGTGAATTTTGCATGGAACACCACAAATCCATGTCTAGTAGTTTTGCACTAATATTTTGCTCAAGTTTATTTCATTCTTATGTGTAGGCACCTTCTTCTTGTTCTCCGCGGCAAGCCTTGTTACTGTGTTATTCGTGGCTACGCTAGTGCCGGAAACTAAAGGGAGAACGCTCGAAGAGATCCAAGAATCACTAAAGGCCAGCGCATAACAGATTAAGAGGGTGAGGATGATCTATGGTATATAGACGCTCGTTACAAGTTACTCCATGTAATAACACTGTAACTGTAGTAAATCCCGTACACCTCTTGTTACTCGTTAGCAGGCTTGGCCATGGGTGTCTACTTGTCAATATAAAACTGCACATATCATGATGTGTTATTGATACATGTTTCAGCTTGTGTTGCATATTGTGTGTGTTTGTCTGTGACTGAACATGTTGTGCGCGTGGGCAAATGTCACAGTTGAAAATTGTATTTGTGTTTTATGCAGCAGGCAATGTATTTGCTTTTATGTAGTAGCGCGTATAAACATTTCCTGGTCAACGCAAGATCCATTTACATGGAGCTAGGCCATGCATGCTGCCTCGCCTCAGGATCCCATTTGTATAGTGTTTCACTTAGCTCTAAAGCGTTGTTGTAATATTATTATGCCGCGATAGTAGGTTTTGTTATTTGGCCTTGACCACACGTGGTTAAGGTGGATTTGTAATACATCTAAAAATTCTCTCTTATTTAATGAAAATGGCAAATCTTTTGCCTTTTTTAAAAATAAAAAAACTTAGCTCGCTAGATCTTAGCTTGTAAGATCACGTCCATCAACCACGTTTAAAGATCACAGTTGGAAGGGGTCAAGGATCTATGAATCAAAGGTGAGCCACATGATATCAATTGTCATCAGAGAAGTAGTATGAATCTCGATTTCGAACTGAGACACACAAAAACTAATTAGTTTCTTGGATATCATCCTTATATAAGGGTTGTCTTTTCGATGCATCATTGAGCAAAGTGATATCCTATCATTTTGGATAACAACACCATGATATCCTGACCGACCGTTATTGGGGTAATTTTCACTGACGATTATGAACAATGAACACACATGAAAACATCTATTTTATACACGCATTTCTTTGTTGGATGGTAGAGTTACCCATATTGATTGAATGTCGTTGGGACAACCGACAACGGAACGGATTGTATCTCAGTCCATGTTCTTTTAATGAACTATGTATCAAAGGCTTAGGACTAATTCTGAGTTTCTAATTCAGGATAACAACACCATGATATCCTGACCGACCGTTATTGGGCTAATTTTCGCTGACGATTATGAACAATGAACACACATGAAAACATCTATTTTATACATGCATTTCTTTGCTGGATGGTAGAGTTACCCATATTGATTGAATGTCGTTGGGACAACAGAAAACGGAACGGATTGTATCTCAGTCCATGTTATTTTAATGAACTATGTATCAAAGGCTTAGGACTAATTCTGAGTTTCTAATTCAGGACCAAACAAGAATGAGGGTAGGATGGTATTCTCAGAACTGAAAGTGCGGTGCCCAAATAATTCTAAAAAAGAATAAACCCAAATCAGAACTGAAAGGCTTCTAAACTCAGATTTACACTCATTCATTGGTCAAAATACCATACCACCAACTTAGATCACCTTCTATGAGCATCCAACACCTCATATTCCAGTTTTCAACTGCTCCGGGGAGTGATGTATGATTCTGCAATCAATTAGGGACCAACGTGGATGCTGTCATTTGCATAATAACATTGGTAGCTTCTCAGTTTTTTTAACCTGAAATGAAACACAATGCATCAGCTAAGGTGTCCACGCATGGCTTAATATGTTACAGTATCTGCAAGACCATCTTCACTGCCATAGTTCCATTTCCATGTTAACAAGGATGTAAGCCCTGGGCCTGGCAAGAGAAAGAAACAAAAAACTATTCGATATGTAGAGAGGTGAACTAGAGATGCATATGTATTTGATAAGTATGACGACAGTATTATTAAAAGTGGTATCGTAGACTAGTTCAGCAGTTAGGTTTTGCGTCGCAGTAGGGTAATCTAGACGAAAACCACACATTGCTCATAAAAATAGTATTATGATCTGCAGGAGGATACATGTAAGAAATACAATAACACAATAAAAAAACACTAGAAAGTACCGTGCAGAGATACATAAAACAAAGATATTTAACATAGATGACCGGGGCAACTCATATACGTTTTACTGTTTTCAAGAGAATGTAGCACCTGCCTACTAATGTGACAGCACGACTCATATCCTTTCAGGTTACCCTTCTCAGGCCTGATATAGGCCTAAAGCCCTAAACACCTGCTAAGGCTGGTTACTTGGTTAGATCAATTATCGGCCCTGCCAACTAGGACAGAGCAGTTTTTCAGCTAGGTTTTGCTGGACCCGAATTGCTACAGGGATAAAATACAAACTTGCTAAGCCAGGCATGATTAGTCTTTTAAGTAAGAATAAGTGACATTTTTTGCAGAATCGTTGCATTCAGGAACATCCACTAGGTGTTCTGCTGAAACTTCTGATCAGCGAAGATCCACAAGATGTTAAACTTTAGCAACATTCACTTTTGAAGGCACGATTGCACCTTACTAATCATTCATCTTTTAGTAAAAAAAATATCCGACAAACAAACAGAGAAATCTGGCCTGAATTTATCAGCACTCAGTTGGCCTGGCAGTGACATAATCAAGAATAATCTGATTTGCAGGTACAATGCCAAATACTTGAGAGAAATTACTGCAGAGTGCAACCTACCCGAGCTAGGTATCCAACAATTTGGCTTCGTTCAAGCTTTCTTCATGCTTCTTACTCTCCTCCTTTATGACACGCTTGAAGTTTCCAGCTCGGCAGAGTCCTGACCATACACCATCTTGATGTTGTCCACACAAGCACTGCAAATGAGAGGCAGATAAATCAATTCACCATGTTGAAGAACTAGCATGCAGATACATGAACAAAAATACAAGAGCAAACCTGCAGGCTTCCTTGTCGAACTTGTTGCGTGGCACACCAAAGAACTCATCAAAAACCTTTGGCTCCACCTGCAGAAGAACGGCCGGTCTACAGCCACAGAAAACCAGCCACGTTAGCATCAATGTTTACCTTCATTGCGCTAAAGAGTAAAACAAGATTTCTGAATTCATTATGTAAACTACCTTCGTAGATGTTGCAGGTCCGGTTAGACTTGTCGTAGTTATTGCACCATCCATCAGGGCCAATCATGCTCTTGTAGAGCTGCGATCAGGATGAGCATGCTTTAAATTATCCGAGAATTTGCATCCATGAAACACGAACCAATCCTTTTGTCTGTTGGTACAGCAAAAGAGAAAAAATGCTGCCGCTATTGCCGCTCTACCTGGAGGTGGTCGGGGAGTCGGCGAAGACCTCGTCGGGGGTGGGGAATTCGGGGCCCTTGTCTAGCTTGCAGCACGCGCCGCACCCCGTCGCGCAGCGCCACTTCACCACCCGCTTCGGCTTCTCCGGCAGTTTCACGAACTCAAACTCCGTTCACCCCTGCGCCTCTTCCACCGGGCGAGCCTTCCTGTCCTTGGCCGTCCTCGCGTTGGGCTTCTTCTTGCTCGGGATCTCAGCGTGCCCGGGCAAGGGCTGGGGCTGGGTCTTGGCCTCGCCGCGTCGCTGGCCCTTCCTCCTCTTCCCACCGATGGTGCTCCTGATGAGGAGGAGGATATGCCAGCGACGGCGAGAGGTAGGAAGCCGGGTTTCCTCCTTGCGCCGGCGGCAAGCGTGGAAGCCGCCGTGGCCGCCCTGGCGGCCGCAGCAGCAGCATCCTCTGCAAACAGAACCTCGCTTATCCCCTCCCCTCCCCGGCCTTCCTGTCAAGACGAATAAACTATAACCTGGGGCTGGGCGGGGCTGGGCTCGCGGGTAGCTCAAGTCTGAGTTGCATTCTTAGGCCCGGGCAAGAAGGGACAATCGAAATCACTAGAAAAAGGGGTTCCCTTTGCGATGGAACCCCACATTCGTTCTCGTCGTGACAAGTGTCGTCTTCTGTTTGCTTGGTCCTCGTATGTCTGACAAGTGTCTCTACCAGATTGAAAGTGGGGAGGATGAGAGAGAAAGAGAGACGGGAGGTGGGAGGTTAGGTTTTCCCTTTTATTTTTCTAAACCGAATTTTCAAAACGAAATATCTCGTGAACGGTTTATCCAAATTACGAACCATTTTCAGATTTGAACTCCTCGCATCGAAATCTTCAAAACTAGATCCCATGTTGATAGGTTTTAATGAATTTTTTTGTACTCTCGGTTATGTATAGTTTGTACATCCTGTTCTGTATAGTTTGTACTCTCACTTCTCTTTACTTTGTACTTCATGTTCTCTATACTTTTGTATGATGAGAGAAGGGATAGTAAGGTGGGAGGCAGCTTTTTCTGTTTTATTTTTCTAAACCAAATTTTGGAAATGAAATATCTCGAGAACCGTTTATCCAAATTACGAACGTTTTCATTTTTGAACTCGCGTCGAGATATTCAAAACTAGATCCCATATTGATAAGTTTCGACGAATTTTTTTTGTACTCCGGTTATGTATAGTTGTACAACATGTGTCTGTATAGTTGTACAATCTGTGTTTGTTCAAACTGTGTCTGCGTGTTATACAACATGTGTCTGTATAGTTGTACAACATGTGTTTATGTAGTTGTACAACCTGTGTATGTGTAGTTGTACAACCTGTTGAAAGGATCGTATGACACCTAGAGGGGGGGGTGAATAGGTGCTACTCCAATTTTAGTTCTTTTTCAAATTAGGCTTGACATGAAAGGTAAATTCTCTAGATATATGCAACTACGGTAAATTTATCTATATGACAAGCTAGCAACTAAATAAGATACACAAGGTAAAGACGGTAAACAAGGATAGAGGTAACCGAAGTGAAAGCACACAGAGACACGGATGTATTCCCGAGTTCCTCCTTTTTAGGGGAGTACGTCTCGTTGGAGAGGTGTGAGCCAACACAATGGTTCAACAGCCACAAAGGCTTCACCTTCTTCTCCGATGAACCGCACCACAAAGGTTTGGTTCACCCTCAACTATCGGAAACCTTCAAGGCGGAGTCCGGAGCCTTTACAACAATAATCCGGGGCACAACCCACAACTGGATTGGGGGCTCCTGAATGGCTCTAATCTGTCACAAAGACAACAAGTGAGTACCACTAGTAGGGAAACCCTATATAGGTAGGTTGGCACTCTGTGGCGCACCCTTAATTGGTGCGCCACAGAATTATTTTTTGTGGCGCATGTGATTTAGTGCGCCACAGAAAGTCACATTTCTGTGGCGCACTAAACCACATGCGCCACAGAAATTAGACATTCTGTGGCGCACCAAGCCTGGTGCGCCACAGAAAGTCACATTTCTGTGGCGCACATGGCCAGGTGCGCCATAGAAAGTTATCTGGGGGCGGGTTAAAATTTGAAAAAAACAATTCTGTGGCGCACCTGGCAGGTGCGCCACAGAAAGGTGACATTCTGTGGCGCACCATGCTTGGTGCGCCACAGATTTTTTTTCTTTCAAATCCACCCCCCCTGGGGATCGCCTTTTTAGTCTTGCAGGAATTAAAGGAAAATGATAAAATAAAATCCTTTGACATGTAGTTAGGTATGAGTGTCTAGTATGTATAGAAATTTTGAAATATGAATTTTGACCTTTTCTGCAACAAACAGGAAAAAAAACTTGTAACGGCCATAACTTTTGCATACGACGTCGAAATAACGCAAATAATATGTCAAAAAAATCGTGAGAAAAATCCGAGTTCGAATCCACCGGGTTTACCCGGTCAGCAATTCACAGATTTCTCAAATTCCAAAAGAAAAAAAGTTATTTCAAACAGACGATTTTTCGTAGCAAAATCAAAGAAAGAAAAAAAAGAAAAAAATTAAAAAATAAAAAATTCAAAAAGTCCAAAAAAGACACAGAATGTATAACAAAGAAGATTGTTGAATTTTTTTGGATTTTTTTGAAGTGTTTTGACTTTTTTGACTTTTTTGTATTTTTTGAATTTTTTGGAGTTTTTTGAATTTTTTGGAGTTTTTTGAATTTTTTTGGATCTTTCGAAACTTTTGAATCTCCTTTTGAAACTTTAGAAGTTTTTGAAAAATCTGAAATTTAAAACACACATTTATAACACATACCACACATATACACATACAATACTTAAGAGGGTTCAAATGATATATATATCAATAAGAACTTGAGTAGCACAAGGGTAGGTGAACTGGGTGGAACTTAGAAGTTAAGCGTGCTAGGGTTGGAGCAATTTGAGGATGGGTGACCTAGCAGGAAGGTATCAGGTCAAAAAATTCAAAAAATATGAAAATAATTCCAATAATTAGGATTTTTCATATTATTTCATATTCTGATTTTTCTGGATTTTTTTTGAAACTTTTTATATTTTTTTGCATTTTTTGAATTTTTTGAGAATTCTGTGGCGCACCAGGCCAGGTGCGCCACTGAAATGTGAGAATTCTGTGGCGCACCAAGCCTGGTGCGCCACAGAAATAATTTTTGTGTCGAGAATTCTGTGGCGCACCAGCATTTCTGGGGGTGCGCCACAGAATACCAAATTGGTGCGCCACTAATAGCCTTTTCTGTACTGTGTACAACAAGAAGCTAGGTTTTCCCAATGGAAACCCTAGCAAAGGGGCCCTCAAGTGAATGAGGGGGAAATGTAAAACGGCTTGGTGAAGATGTAGATCTGGGTCTTCTCCTTCAATCCTCCAAAGATCAACGAGTTTGGGGGAGGGATTGGGAGATCTTGTAGTTTTGAGCTTGCAACAATGGAGGTCAGATATTCTGGGCGAGCTAGCTGGCTAAATACCCCTCCCAAAAATATAGCCGTTGCAGTCCACTTTCACCGGAGATATTCCGGACCGACTCCGGACCCTATACGCAAGCGCCGTCCTGTGGAGCTCTTCGCTCCAAAACTCGACTGGCCGGAGACTCCGGCCCCTGAGCCCCCTGAGGCCGGAGACTCCGGAGTAGACAGACTTGTTGCAGACTCCTTTTTCTTGTCAAGTATTTCGATGCAAAGTGCAATTATTTCTTTTGATTCTGCACCACTTAACATCATATTAGATATATCCTAGTGTTGTTTCCTAACAGACAAAACACCAAGGGGATATAAAATATGCTCTTTCAATCTCCCCTTTTTTGTGTTAGATGACAACATTAGGATTTGCAACATAGCACAAAACAAATAACGACATGTGATGGCCCTCCACGTAGTTACCCCACAATGGCGCCAGAAAACAGTTGCTAGCCCTTCGCGTGGTACCTGCGTGAAAAGTAAATGGGTTAGGTTGAGACTCCAAGTGCAGAGTGTGTAGTAAGTGGAAGACGTGTTTTCCCCACGAGGGTGACTCGAGGGTTTAATATCGAACTCTCGGGGAATCAGTAGTGAAGATTTATCTTCCTATCCTTCTTTTGGTTACCTACAAAACAAAGTAAATGTTTTGGTCCTCAACCTCACCTAGTGGTTGTCAAGCACAAGGTGTAGAATGATATCAAGATAATATGCAATGCAAACAAGAAATAAATATGCAATGGTGGTAAATAAATATGCAAGGATGGTGGTAGCAATGATAAATGATATTTTTGGGTTTTTTATGATGAATGCAAGATGTAAAAGTGTTTTTGTATTTTCGGATTTTATAATGGCAGAAAATGGAAAAGTGGTAAAAGTGGTTGGAAAGGTGTTTCTTATGATTAAAAATGGACCGGGGTTCATGGTTTCACAAATGCACTCTCTCTTTAATAAAGTGGTAGACAATGGAACACTAGAGTTGACATATGAGATTGCAACACAACAGTTTAATGACAAGTTATAATTATATGGGCATCACGTCCTAACATAGAGACCTTTTGGTTATTAGTCTCTCTTATACTCCACCAAGATGCGAACTAAATCATAACACCTCAGTAATTAAGATAACTCAGAGTATAGCAATAAGTATCATGACATGAAGTTAAAATAAGAACATGCTAGATCTAGTCATGGAGTAGTGGCAATGGTCACACCCACATCTCCGGTAGCATGGTATTTCTTTTTATCCCTAGTGAGGCAACAAAGTAAGGTAAAACACCCAAGTGGATCGCAGAACTTTCTCTCACGTTCACTGCACTAGCCACCCCCCGTTACTCCAACTAATGCACACGTTCCCCCTCACACGCTCTCATAAACATGCTTGATCATAACAAGTAAATAAGAACGGGGTACATAATATGCATCTACTTTCATAACTGAAACAAAACCATTGCAATCTCAAACATATATTAACTCATAAAAAGATCCACCACAAAGGTATTACATAGATGACCGTAATCATGTTCAGCAGCTCATACGGTACTAATTAGTGAAGCTCGAGAGAGAGATACATAAGTTACTTCCACAAACCCATAGTCCAGAGGTGGACTACTCCCTCTTCATCATGGAGACGGTGGAGAAGTCGTTGGAGAAGATGGAGACCACGCCGGCAGCGCCCCGCCGGAGTTTTCCCCCTCCAATCTGCAGCTCCAGGTCTCTGTTTCGGTGTTTCTGTGTTTCTGCGGCGCTCCTTCCAGAGAACGTCGGGGGATATTTTTATAGGCGTTTTTAGGTCAAAACGGAGTCGGTGGAGGAAAGATCGACGGCAACGGAGCTCGAGGCCCAAGTGGGTCCCACGCGGCCAGGTACAGGGCCGCGTGGGCCCACCCTTTTGGCCCTCGGGCTCCGTTTGTTCGCTTCCTTCGCCCCAAGTCTTCTTCCTTCCAAATATTGACGCTCGTAAATTTGCAGGTCATTTGGACGTCGTTTGGGTCCCTGAAACATTAAAAAAGAAATAGGGTTTTCTGCCTGCGCAGGGTTAATTCCATAAAAATAGGAAACATGTCAAATATTCCCAAAATCATTATAAAACAGTGATATAACCCTTATATGATGCAAATATGACTGGAATATAAGTAAAATAATGCAAAGTTCATGTATGCATTTTACATGCATCAACATCCCCAAGCTTAACCTATACTCGTCCTCGAGTATGAAGGTGATAAAACTAACATGGACTTTGCAATTTAATACTATCAATGGATATCAAAGATGATTACTATTGCTACATAGAGTCAAATGATTCATTCTTAAAAGGAGTAGCAATATGCAAGATAGTTTATGAAGTGATATCAAGTATTCAATGCAAGGATGTTCAATGATAATTCACAAAGTGTAACATAGAGAAAAGTACTATGGACCACATGTATGCATAATAATAAGTAAGAACATCCTACAATGGTCATAGAGTATTGTGAAAATCTGAATATAAAAGGTGGACACTTTGGAAAGATATATATGAGTAGAGGTAAAGCATGAATAAATTTCATCTAACTTCTGAACTTCTCTACTTAAGTCAATGATTGTAATATGGTAATCCTTGGTGTCAAGCTCTCATTCCCCTATCATAGCATCTTGAATGATTAAGTTTAAAGTGAAAGCAATAGAGTAGTGTGCTTGACAAAGTACAGGTTGAAAGTCTCATGCCCCTTGAATACAAGTACCTACTCCATGTGTTACTCAACTTGGAAACAAAGCAAGTTCAAGTTAAATATCATTGTAAGTAATAATAGTATCATTAAGAGCGTCAACTGGGGTACCTCTTGTCCCAGGATATGGAACAAGCCCATATCAAAATGACAAGACAAACAAACAAATGAACAATCTCAACACCCTTTTTATTTACCATTGGATAGCTTTTTATTGTAAGGTGTATCACAGAAGGTTCACCATAGCATGTAAGTAAATTTCCACCATGAATGATGCATGGCTTAGATTAGCGGCCCAGGCGTCTCTCTAACCATTTATACAAACTCATTTAAACTCACTTCATTTCCCATTTATTTCACCCATGGTAAGCATCCATAAACAAAAGTACATGATATCAACTAAATGAGATGATGTGCAATGTTGAAAGCTTGCCATGTGACAGCACATATGGCTAACTCTCAACCAAAGACATTTGTCAAGTCCACAACTTCATAATTTTAATCACAATGGGTCATATTTATTTATGCAATGAAAGTAAAGTGTGCATCAAGTTCGAGAGCTATATAACCAACTTTTCCCATAACAATAACAACATAAGCATTTTCATTCAGAGGTATAGATAACACAAATATCATGATAAACATACTCGGAATAGCATAAAGCTAATAGGTAGATATGGTGGACTCACTGGAAAAACTTTGGTTGAAGGTGTTGGAAACAAGTTTTTGCTTGTTGGAATTTTTGGGCTAGCAAGAGGGAGAAAGTTGACCATCTAAATGCATGCATGAGTGTCCATAGAACTAACTAATCCATGTTAAACAAGGTAAATAACATTTAGCATCAAAACATGAATAAAAGATAGCTCTTGATAAAATATTTGCAAATTATTACTCATTAACAAGCTCATGAATCATGCAATTATATGTATCTTTTAAAATCAACTAACATCCCTTTTCCCAATCTTATAATAGCATCCAACATAATTCAACCCAAATTTCCAGTAGCTCTCTCATATATAAATGATAGTGTGGTGGTCTCACAAAATAAAAATCTAACCTAAACAAACAAAAAGACGCTCCAAGTTTATGCGATAAAGTGTTTCGATCGAAAAACAGAAGTTAGACGTGTGCAAACCGAGAGTGTGTAGGTCCAGTGGGGTTGTCTTCACATCCCCAAGCTTATGGTCTTCACCATCCTTGGATAGCTCTTGGTGCATCTCCTCTAATCCCTGTGAAAAAACTTCAAAACACCGTTTCTCCCATTTCTTTTTCTGTGGGGCACATTAGTAGTGATAAACAAATAGATTTCTTGCTGCATATAATCCTTAGACAAAAATTCATATGAATGTCCAGAAATGTATAATGTTGTATGCCTACTCATAAACTCAATTGGATCAAAAAGATTCATGTTAAAAGTTCTAAGCATGCATCAAACAAAATGGGACAGAATCTGTCCAGAAAAACAGCAGCAGCTAAACGTATTTTTCTACCCTACTTAACTTTGTCGAAAATTCCGAAAAATTCATGCATACAGAGGATGAAAAGTTGCACTACAGTTTAAATATGAGCTCATTCGGAGTTACAGAATAAGAATTAAAAATCATACCGTGCACAGATTCGTGCAGGAATAAAATCTCCGAACGCTATAAGCAACTTTTCAACCAAAATGAGTAAAACTTGGCACTTTATTAAAAATTCCAGAAACTAAACTAAACACTAAGTCTCTTGTTACAGCAAGAGGACACAAAGAAAATCACAAATAAAAACAACCGGGTTGCCTCCCGTAAAGCGCTTTCTTTATAGCCATATAGCTAGGCTTCTTACTTGATGTTTATTGTGGACGAAGCTCATGAGGGAGCTTGAATGATGGTGTGTCCCTCTTCCTTGGGAAGTGTTCCATGCACTTCTTGTGTGGAAACTGAAACTTCACATTCCCTTCTTTTGAATCAATGATAGCACCTGTAGTACGAAGAAAAGGTCTTCCAAGAATAATTGGACTAGAGGTTTTATTCCCCATATCCATGATTAGAAAATCAACAGGCACAAATGTCATATGTAACTCTACCATAACATCACTTACTTTTCCTAAAGCATGTTTAATGGAATCATCAGCAAGTGCAAGTTCAATAGAGCATTTTTCAAGATTTTTCAATTCAAGTACTTCATATAGTTCTTTAGATAAAACAGAGACACTAGATCCTAGATCAAGTATAGCATGGTGTGTCTCTTTTCCAATGGTTACTAGGACTTTGGGAATCCATACATCCCCAAGCTTAGGTGGTATCATAGCCTCTTGGTTGTACCTAGCAATCTTTTCTTTTAACACATGATTAGCAATATAAGAACCAAAACCAGCTTGGTTAACATTAATAGAAGGATCACTTGCAAATTTTTGTAAGATAGATATTAATTCATGCAAGCTACAATTCTCTAAGTCAAGCAATGGTTCCTTTACTTCACTAAGCATTTTAACTTCTCAACTTTCTTCTCTTTCACAACCATAATAGTTTCCTTAGCAGGGAGTACTTCCCCACTTCTAGTCTTTTTCTCAACATGCATAGAATTGACCAGTTCGTTTCTATGTTGCCAAACTTTAAGAAGGGGATAATATTTCCTAAGGAATGCCTTTTCTAGTTCTCTCCAAGTTTTAACTTCAGCAAGGGGTAATGAATATATCCACTCTTTTGCCTCTCCATTTAGCGAAAAAGGGAATAATTTTGGCATCACAATATCAGGTTCCTTAAAGTCTTGCACAATACAAATGCCGGTAAAATTATTAAGATGCTCAAGACCATCTTCCCATGCTCTACCGCCAAATTGTTTCCTAGTTATCAAGTTCAACAAACTAGGACTCACTTCATAACTCTCAGCATTTATCTTAGGTGTGGCAATGGGCCTAGCAATAAATTGATCATTTGGAGTGTTTGTGTAATCACACAACTTAGTTCTTTCTCCCATTTTAGCAAGTTTTTATGTGTTTTTTAATTTTTATGCAAAACTGAAAATAAAAATGCAAGACAATGACAAAACAAGATAAATTGCTTTGAAGGTAAAGATGGATAAGATGATGCTCACGTAGGTGCAACCTCCCCAAGCTTAGGTGTTAGCACAAGTTGGTGATGAAGTTGACTTGGTGAGATATCCTTGGATAAACCTTTCAGCAATGATTCCCCGGCAACGGCGCCAGAAAACAGTCTTGATGGCCCTTCACGTAGTTACCCCACAATGGCGCCAGAAAACAGTTGCTAGCCCCTTCGCGTGGTACCTGCGTGAAAAGTAAATGGGTTAGGTTGAGACTCCAAGTGCAGAGTGTGTAGTAAGTGGAAGACGTGTTTTCCCCACGAGGGTGACTCGAGGGTTTAATATCGAACTCTCGGGGAATTAGTAGTGTAGATTTATCTTCCTATCCTTCTTTTGGTTACCTACAAAACAAAGTAAATGTTTTGGTCCTCAACCTCACCTAGTGGTTGTCAAGCACAAGGTGTTAGAATGATACCAAGATAATATGTAATGCAAACAAGAAATAAACATGCAATGGTGGTAAATAAATATGCAAGGATGGTGGTAGCAATGATAAATGATATTTTTGGGTTTTTTTATGATGAATGCAAGATGTAAAAGTGTTTTTGTATTTTCGGATTTAATAATGGTAGAAAATGGAAAAGTGGTAAAAGTGGTTGGAAAGGTGTTTCTTATGATTAAAAATGGACCGGGTTCATGGTTTCACAAATGCACTCTCTCTTTAATAAAGTGGTAGACAATGGAACACTAGAGTTGACATATGAGATTGCAACACAACAGTTTAATGACAAGTTATAATTATATGGGCATCACGTCCTAACATAGAGACCTTTTGGTTATTAGTCTCTCTTATACTCCACCAAGATGCGAACTAAATCATAACACCTCGATAATTAAGATAACTCAGAGTATAGCAATAAGTATCATGACATGAAGTTAAAATAAGAACATGCTAGATCTAGTCATGGAGTAGTGGCAATGGTCACACCCACATCTCCGGTAGCATGGTATTTCTTTTTATCCCTAGTGAGGTAACAAAGTAAGGTAAAACACCCAAGTGGATCGCGGAACTTTCTCTCACGTTCACCGCACTAGCCACCCCCCGTTACTCCAACTAATGCACACGTTCCCCCTCACACGCTCTCATAAACATGCTTGATCATAACAAGTAAATAAGAACGGGGTACATAATATGCATCTACTTTCATAACTGAAACAAAACCATTGCAATCTCAAACATATATTAACTCATAAAAAGATCCACCACAAAGGTATTACATAGATGACCGTAATCATGTTCAGCAGCTCATACGGTACTAATTAGTGAAGCTCGAGAGAGAGAGATACATAAGTTACTTCCACAAACCCATAGTCCAGAGGTGGACTACTCCCTCTTCATCATGGAGACGGTGGAGAAGTCGTTGGAGAAGATGGAGACCACGCCGGCAGCGCCCCGCCGGAGTTTTCCCCCTCCAATCTGCAACTCCAGGTCTCTGTTTCAGTGTTTCTGTGTTTCTGCGGCGCTCTTTCCAGAGAACGTCGGGGGATAATTTTGTATAGGCGTTTTTAGGTCAAAACGGAGTCGGTGGTGGAAAGATCGATGGCAGCGGAGCTCCGAGGCCCAACTTGATGGGTCCCACGCGGCCAGGTACAGGGGCCGCGTGGGCCCACCCCTTTTGGCCCTCGTGGCTCCGTTTGTTCGCTTCCTTCGCCCACAAGTCTTCTTCCTTCCAAATATTGACGCTCGTAAATTTGCAGGTGATTAGGACGTCGTTTGGGTCCCTGAAACATAAAAGGAAAGAAATAGGGTTTTCTGCCTGCGCAGGGTTAATTCCATAAAAATAGGAAACATGTCAAATATTCCCAAAATCATTATAAAACAGTGATATAACCCTTATATGATGCAAATATGACTGGAATATAAGTAGAAATAATGCAAAGTTCATGTATGCATTTTACATGCATCAACATGTTCCACAAAGGATTTGAGAGGCTCCCCCTACATGTGTGCATATAAGTAGTTTGCATTTGAATACAAATGCTCAACATGTAGAGGAGAGGCAACTCACAAGAAATATTGAACATGATAAATTTTCATAAACACAAAGACATATCAAGATAATGGATTGAGAGGAATGGAAGCATACCTTGTGCATAATAATGTAGAATAAGACCAATGCACAATAATATATCACAAAGATAGATACCATCTCAACCATAGATAATATGAAATATCCATATGTCTCACACTGAATAAAACATAGTCTCACACGAATAAAAGGCAAATAAGTTCAACAACAAAGATAAAAGGACACAAGCTTCAAAGAAATGATAAAAGAGCATGCTTGTGTCCGACCCATGAAAATCCCACGAGAGAACCTAGTAGAACTACTTCTCCCCCTTTGGCATCGAAACACCAAAAAGGGAAAAGAGCGATGCTAACGGAACCCAAGGCGATCACTCGTCGTCTTCATCATCGTCGGCATCACGACCCTCCTCATCATCACTCTCGGCATCATCATCATCTTCACTTGCTTCCCCACTTGCTTTGTCACTTGCGTCTTCATCATCACTTTCTTCTTCATAGCGCATAGGAGCCTTGTCGGTGTTGCGAGAAGAGGAAGGCATGGAGGACACATCGGCGTAATCAGCCCAAGGAAAGATATCCTCATTCCACTCCTTAAGAGGGATAGTGGCTTCGGATGGCGGAGTGACGGGATCACCTTCTTTGCGAGGAGGAGTGGTACCACCATTGTTGGTTTTGCGCATTTCCTTCATCATTTTGGCTTGGTTGGACAAGATCTTCTTGCTAGTAACATATTGTTGATGATTTTCCTTGTGCACCACAACACCCATGCACATCATAGCCCTTTGCCACCAAGAAACATGCTTCAACTCATTGTTGACTCTTTGCTTGCCACCATGATTCCAAGAGGGTGGAGTGGCATTTTTCCTTCTTGCCCTAGGAGCTTCTTCCGTCTCTATCTCTTGATAAGTGGCTTGGGGAGTAGTATGAATGGATAGCACTTGAAGGTTTCCATATTTGTGTTGCTTGAAACGAGATTGATCGAGATTGGGGACCTTGTTGAGAATGAGCTTCATGACATAGGGAGCATACATAGGATTCTTCTTTTCATGAATAGCAATGTTGATCTCACACTTGATATAATCCATCACATCAATCTCATACCCTTGACAATTTGGTCCGGCAAGGTATGTCTTGTGAGTATGATACATAGGGTTGACAAGAGCTCCACGGATAGCATCCGTATTACCCGCTTGGGGTGCAATGCTCCAACGAAACATGCGAATCAAGATATTGTAGAGGGGCTTGAGTCCTCGGGTGGTAGCAATGGCACCCTTTTTAGCACAAAGAGGGGCAAGTAACTTCTTATCATAATCCACCCCTTCAACATGCATCCTTCGACCAATGGAAATGGAAGCCCCTTTGAACTCATATCCCAAAATCTGTCCAAACTCTGTAAAAGTTGCATTACATTGGAGAGGGCCCGTCATCCAAGTCATTTTGGTGTCCTCCTCATCACCGAGCACAAGAGTGGCAAAGAATTGTTGGACCATCTCAATATCATAGTTTTGTTGAGTGGAAATGAGGTGCTCAAGTCCAATCTTTCTTGCAACCCAAATTGCCACCACAAAGTATTGCTTCTTGGCCAACACTTCAAACTTCAACGGTTTTTGAGGGCACACAAGGGCTTTTGGGTCCAAATTGGCATAGATTTCTTTCATAATGAGTTCTTGCTCCTTTCTCCAAAAATGACTATCTGTTGTGTTGTTGGGCATATCATAGAAACTCTACGCCCTCATGGTTCTGAAATCCTCCTTGTTCAAGTCCTTCACGGTGGTCAAGTTGTCAAACTTGGCCTTCTTGGCCCTTTCTTCTCAAAGAAGGGCGGCTTCCTGCCTAACTCTTCTTGCCTCAGCAGCCTTCTGCTGCCTCTTGTCACCACGCTGAACCATAATATCTCTCTCTTCATCATAGTCCATGTAGTCTCGACCTTGGAGTTTCGTCTTGGGCTTCTTGATGTTTGAGGATGAGGATGCGGCACCGTAATACCTTTTGTTATCTGTGAAAAAAGAGTAGATAGGCAGCATTTTAGGTAAGCATACATGTCAGAGGAATCCAAAGAGAAGAAATCATTTGAGAAATTTTCCCCCAGATATGATCTAGACCGGAGTCTCCGGTCTCAGAGGGCGGAGTTTCCGCCCACACCGGAGTCTCCGGTCTGGAAGGACCGGAGTCTCCGGCCTAAGACTGATGAATCCGGCCTAGGTCAAATCGAGGAGGAAAATTGACACAAACAATTTTCTTAGAGTGAACATTGCCAGCATACAAGTTCTACACCACGAAAAACATCAAGAACAACTCTCAAAACTACATCTAGGAGGAAACCCTAGAAGAAGAGAGAGAGTGTACCCTTGTCCTTCATGGTGAGGTCCAAATGGAGGGGAGGAAGATCCCCGACGCTTGGGAGGAGAAGGAGCCGGTGGCACGGCGGATTATGGCGGCCAGGGGCGACCGGAGCGGCTTCTTTGGGGCGGAGGCGGCGCGGGGGAGGTTTTGGGGTCGGGGGTGTGTGTGAGTTGTGAAGTCAACTCACACCCTGACCCGTTTAGATCCCTGCGAAAACTGCCGAGACCGGAGTCTCTGGCCTAAACACCGGAGTCTCCGGCCGGGTCGGAGATTTCCAGGCTTAGGGCGGAGACTCTGCTCAGACCGGAGTCTCCGGTGGTGCACACCGGAGTCTCCGGACCCAACTACTCCAAAAAAGACAGTTATTGTGGAGGAAATGTATGTTGCAAGAGGAGCATGGTTTTAAGATAAGATAGGCATAGGTTTGGACCAAAGTCACTGATGGTGGGATACACACTAGGAAATTGCAAGATGCAAATATAAAAGCCAATTCCAAGTGGTTCTCCCAAAAACAAAATAAAAGGTCTAGGAACCAAATAAAATCAAATGAAGACCAAATAAGATCAACTCTTCACAAAGAAGAGGGCGGTGGCCTAGGCCACCATGTATGAGTGTATGTGGTGTGACACCGCAAAGATATATCTTGGGTTCACCGCCACTACTCGTCATTTAAGCTCACAATTCATGAAATGAAAATATAGAGACAAAATGAGTTCTTACTATCGGCATAATGGGGGGAGGGATAGTCCAATGGATTAGGACCGCACTCCCCCTATGTCCATGCCTACACCTAAACCAAATAGATAGTCAAGAAATAGGTGTGTATGCAAGATAGTCAAGCCACGCTCCTTGAATCCACGATATTTAGCTCATGCCTCAAATAAGTGAATCTTGCTTCATCAAGTGGCTTCGTGAACATATCAGCAAGTTGGTCTTTGGTTGGAATATAGCCAAGCTCAATATCACCACGAGTAATGTGATCACGAATAAAATGATGACGAATCTCAATATGCTTCGTTCTTGAGTGTTGCACCGGGTTGTGACCAATCTTGATAGCACTTTCATTGTCACACAAAAGAGCACTTTGTCACAATGGACACCGTATTCCTTTAAAGTTTGCCTCATCCATAGCAATTGAGTGCAAGCACTAGCGGCTGCCACATACTCGGCTTCGGTGGTGGAGAGAGATATACAATTTTGCTTCTTAGAAGACCAACTCACCAAGGACCTACCAAGGAATTGGCATGCCCCGGAAGTTGATTTCCTATCATCCTTACAACCAGCCCAATCCGAGTCCGTGTAACCGGCAAGAGAGAAGTTGGAGCCCTTAGGATACCACAAACCAAACCTTGGGGTATGAACCAAATATCGAAGAATTTTATTGACCGCTTGCAAGTGGCTTTCTTTAGGAGCCGCTTGATACCTTGCACACACCCCTACACTCAACACAATATCGGGTCTAGATGCACAAAGATAAAGCAAAGAACCAATCATAGAGCGATAAAGTTTTTGATCAACATCAATACCCTTTGGATTAAGTTCAAGATGACATTTGGTGTCCATAGGAAACCTCTTCTCTTTAGCATCTTGCATCTTGAACCTCTTGAGCATGTCTTGGGTGTATTTGGCTTGAGAGATGAAAGTCCCTTCACTCAATTGCTTGATCTCAAAACCAAGAAAGAACTTCAACTCTCCCATCATGGACATCTCAAACCTATCGGTCATAAGCTTTGAAAATTCATCATTAAAAGCTTTGTTAGATGAGCCAAAGATATATCATCAACATAAAGTTGGCATATGAAAAGCTCCCCTTTAACCCTCTTGGTAAAAAGAGTGGGATCGATTTGCCCCACTTCAAAACCACGGTCTAGCAATAGCTCTCTTAGGTGCTCATACCAAGCACGAGGTGCTTGTTTGAGACCATAGAGGCCTTATCAAGCTTGTAGACATGGTTGGGGAAATTTGGGTCCTCAAATCCCGGTGGTTGCTTAACATATACCAACTCCTTTAAAGGACCATTAAGAAAAGCACTTTTCACATCCATTTGTTGCAATTTAAAGTTATGATGTGATGCATATGCAAGAAGGATACGGATGGACTCAAGGCGAGCCACGGGTGCAAAGTCTCTCCAAAATCAATGCCTTCAACTTGAGAGTACCCTTGTGCAACCAATCTTGCCTTGTTCCTCACAACCATTCCATGTTCATCTTGCTTGTTCTTGAATATCCACTTTGTGCCTATAACATTGCGGCAATCCTTTGGCTTCTCAACTAAATTCCACACTTTTTGCGCTTGAAGTTATTGAGTTCATCATGCATAGCTTCCAACCAATCCGGATCTTCAAGAGCTTCAAACACTTTCTTTGGTTCCACCATGGAGATGTGCTTGATGTTCACTAAAGCTTGCCAATTGACCCCTTGTGGTCACCTTGCTCTTAAATCACCAAGAACCTCTTCTAGCTTATGGCTCTTATTTCCAAGGTCCTTGCAACTCTTGCTTTACGACGGGCTTCGATATCTCTATTGGATCTTGGAGGTATCACTTGATCATCTTGATCATTTGAGTCCCCGTCTTGACCGGAATGTTGACCTTGATCATCTTGATGCACATCTTCAACAATAGAAGGAGAGGGTTGATCTTGGTCTTGACCTTGGCTAGCATCAACAATAGGAGACTTGGTTCTTGCATAGCAACTTGGTCAACTTGAGGAGGGTCTTGAACTTGTTCTTGGGTTGGTGCATCATTTGCTTCCATGGTAGGCGCCGGTTCAACTTGTGATGATGGTGTCTCCACTTGAGTGGAGCTTGGACTTGCTTGACTTGCTTGAGGAGGCTCATGATGGATCTCAATGGGGCGATAGAAACCAACGCCCATTCCTTATTGCATCTTGAGGTTCCTCATTATCTACATCACAAACATGAAATTGCGCCACTTGGGAGCCGTCATTCTCATCGAACTTCACACTACAAGATTCCACAACTCTCCCTAAGGATTTGTCGTAGACTCTATAAGTGTGAGATTCGGCACCGTAACCAACAAAATACCCTCTAAAGCTTTAGATTCAAATTTAGATAAACGAACACCTTTGATCTTATAGAAACACTTACAACCAAACACTCGGTAGTAGGAAATATTGGGCTTGTTGCCGGTAAGCATCTCATATGGAGTTTCTTTTCTTCCAACGCGAAAGAATAACCGGTTTGATGAGTGACACGCCGTGGAGATGGCCTCGGCCCACAAGAAAAGCGGAGACTTAAACTCCGCCAACATGGACCTTGCCATATCCATAAGAGTCCGGTTCTTCCTCTCGGCTACACCATTTTGTTGAGGGGTATATGCAGCGGAATATTGATGACGAATTCCCTCTTCACTAAGAAACTCATTTAGGGTGTAGTTCTTGAACTCGGAGCCATTGTCACTTCTAATGGCCAATATGGGAACATTGTGTTGACGTTGAACTTCATTGGAGAAGTCGATGACGGCTTGTTGAGTCTCATCCTTCGACTTGAAGAAATAAACCCAAGTAAATCTTGAATAGTCATCAACAATCACCAAACAATACTTCTTCCCACCAAGACTCGGTTGAGGAACGGCACCAAAGAGATCAACATGAAGAAGTTCCAATATCCTCTTTGATGAGATGATGGTCTTGCTTGAGTGGGGAGAATCATGCATCTTTCCTTCAACACAAGCCCTACAAAGACGATCTCTAGAAAAAGAAACATTCTCTTTTAGTCCAAGAATGTGGCCACCCTTGTGAAGACTTTGCAAAGTTCTCATATTGACATGGGACAAGCGGCGATGCCACAACCACCCCACGTCGGCCTTTCCGAATAGGCATATTGCTTGAGTGTTGGTTGACCCCGAAAAGTCCACCACAAACAACTCATTTTCAACATACCCAACGAACATGACCTTTAGAGTCTTGCTCCTCAAGAGTACCACCATATCAATAGTAAAATGGACATCAAAGTTCATCTTATTAAGTGCACGAACGGACATAAGATTGTAACCGAGGGACTCGACAAGCATGACATTTACAAGGGTGATATCCTTTGCAACTACCACCTTGCCGAGCCCTTTACCTCAGCTTTTGACTTATCACCATAGAGACGGTTGAGTGATTTATATTTGGTCCCAACTCCGTCATGAGCTCCTTGCTTCCGGTCATATGACTAGTGCATCCACTATCAACCACCCATTTAGACCCACCGGAAGCATAGTCCTACAAGAAATCATTGCTTGGATTTAGGTACCCATTTCGCAATGGGTCCTCTTTTGTTAGCAACAAGGGTCTTTGGGACCCAAATAGAATAAGCAATGTAACCATCATAAGGACCAACATATTTTGCATAAACATCCCCATAATAATCAACATAAAGAATGTAGTTGGGGTTATTATGCCCCGCAAAGTCACTACGAGTGGTCTTGCCCCTAGTGGCATCACCACCGCAATGGAAGTCTTGGCTTGTGCGGGCTTGGCCTTGTTCTCCTTGTTGTTGCTCTTCTTGTTCATTGCCTTGGCTACATAACCAAGACCCTCCTTCCCTTTGCGTTGCTTTTGCTCAACTACATGAGCAACAACCTTTTCTTTACCTTTGGGAATAGAGGTCTTGGCACTAGCGGCCTTGGCAAGCTCAACCTTCAACCTAGCATTTTCCTCAATAACATTTGCATGATCACAAGAGGGAGTAGAGGTGCTAGGTGAGTTAGATTTAGAAAGTTGAGTTTGTAGTTGCTCATGAGACTTGACTAGAGAGAGTGAGTCGTTTCCAAGGCCTTGTGAGCCTTGTCAAGCTTCTCAATATCCCCATGTAGTCTAGCATTAGCAACCACAAATTCGGCTTTCTCCTTTTTAATCACTTTATACTTGGCAATGGCATGGTCTCTTTCCTTAATAATTTTAGCAATTATTTCATCATTAGTACTATCAAGAGACTCAAGTCTCTCCTCAAGAGTACCCTATATTCTTGTTCTTCTCAAGAGAAGCATTAAAGATGCTATAGTGATAGAGTCCTCTCTCTCAATGCGGCATTTGTCCTCAAGGAGGTCTTCGGCCTTACCAAGTTGACTCATGAGAGCCTCAACATGCTTCTTGGCTTCACCTTGCAAGTTAGTCACAAAAGTATCGAAAGAAACAAGTTCTTTCTTAATTGCAAGACTAGTGACATCATCCATTCATGCATAGTCTTAGGGGTGGAGATGATACCTCGGTGCCTTAGCCATGAGGCAACGAGCGTTGTTGATGTTGGGGACGTTCTCATTGGGGGATTCGAAGAGAGAAGGTGATGAGTTGAGATAATGGCCAATGCGGCACCTCACGTGTGGGTTCTTCTTCTTCTTCGGAATCATCGGAAGGATATTCTTCTTGAGTCAACAACACTATTCTTGGCGCTTTCTTGAAGAATGGCTTCTTCTTGACAATTGGCTTCCTTTGAACCAACTTTGATTGATCCTTGAGTATAAGCCTTCCACCATGTTCTTCTCGATTCTCATAAGGCACTCTTTGATGAAGTGATTTGTCATGACAATTGAAGCATGTCTTTGTCTTGGATGCAAACTCCTTCTTCCCGCTTGGATTGTTCTTTAGATCAACTTGAGCCTTTGCCTTGGCCGTCACGCCAAAATGCTCTTGACGCAAGGGCCAAGTGCTCATGGTAGGCTTGTTGGAGATCATCGGGAATGATGTTGCTTGGGCATTCTTCAATCTCCACACTATCATCTAGGCACACCACTTTGGCCTTCAAAGCAAGAGATGGGCCTTGTTTCATTCCCATGGCCCTAGCCGATTGTCTTGAGCATTCTTGGTAGCAACCTTGGAGGCTTGTACTTCTTGCATAACTTCATTAGATGACATCTCAAGATAGTTGTGTCTTCCTTGTATGGCCTTCAATTCAATGGGCTCGAAGGGCATGAGAGCATTCACATACTTCCTCTTGATCCAAGCATCATCCACATAGGTTGCCCCTACATTATAAAAGGCTTTGGCAAGAATCTTGAGTCTTCCATACATCTCCTCATGAGTTTCACTATCAAGCATGTAGAAACCTTCGGCATCATTGCTCAAGGCATCAAATCTATTCCTCTTCATGCTTTCATTTCCAAGAAACACCTCCTCAAGACAATCCCAAGCTTCTTTGGCGGTGGTGACGTGTTGAATGTGATGAAGACCATTTTCTCCAACGGCAAGTTCAAGCATGTGAAGAGCGGAGGCATTGAGTTGAGCATCAACCACCTCTCTTCTTGTCAAGTTGTTTGGATCCACGGCCTTGAATCCCACTCGAATGATCCTCCAAAGCTCGATAGAGGCACTGTTGACATGAGATTTCATTGAGTGTTGCCAACTAGTAAAAGCCAATGCATTAAGCTTAGGTGGAGGACCTAAGGTATTTATGCGAGGATGAGGGATAGGTGGGTCGGGAGAGTAGACACCAAGAGGAGAGACCTCATGGTACTCGGGCTTCCCACCTTCCGGCTTGGTTAGGGATGAAGGAGAATTCTTAGGTTCGGTATCGGTTTCTTCAACCCCTTCCCTCTTCTTCGTTCCATCCCCGGAATCACCCGTGTTGGAAGAAGAGGGTCCTCTATTAATGGGAGAGTGTCCGAAGGGGGCTTGGTACTAGTGAGTTTTGCGAACATGTCGCGAAGCTCACTAAAATGGGTATCCATGGACGATCTCAATGATGTTTCCATCGTTTTGAGATCGGCCATGGATGCCGGTGTACTTTGCCCTTCGAGGGCACCTCACCAATAGTCATACTTCTCTTAGGCGGTTAGCCCAACAAGAGAGCCGAGGCTCTGATACCAATTGAAAGGATCGTATGACACCTAGAGGGGGGGTGAATAGGTGCTACTCCAATTTTAGTTCTTTTTCAAATTAGGCTTGACATGAAAGGTAAATTCTCTAGATATGCAACTACGGTGAATTTACCTATATGACAAGCTAGCAACTAAACAAGATACACAAGGTAAAGACGGTAAACAAGGATAGAGGTAACCGAAGTGAAAGCACGTGGAGACACGGATGTATTCCCGAGTTCCTCCTTTTTAGGGGAGTACGTCTCGTTAGAGAGGTGTGAGCCAACACAATGGCTCAACAGCCACAAAGGCTTCACCTTCTTCTCCGATGAACCGCACCACAAAGGTTTGGTTCACCTTCAACTATCGGAAATCTTCAAGACGGAGTCCGGAGCCTTTACAACAACAATCCGGGGCACAACCCACAACTGGATTGGGGGCTCCCGAACGGCTCTAATCTTCACAAAGACAACAAGTGAGTACAACAAGAAGCTAGGTTTTCCCAATGGAAACCCTAACAAAGGGGCCCTCAAGTTAATGAGGGGGAAATGTAAAACGGCTTGGTGAAGATGTAGATCCGGGCCTTCTCCTTCAATCCTCCAAAGATCAACGAGTTTGGGTGGAGGGATTGAGAGATCTTGTAGTTTTAAGCTTGCAACAATGGAGGTCAAGATATTCTGGGCGAGCTAGCTGGCTGGAGGTAGGTGGAGGGGTATTTATACCCCTCCCAAAAATGTAGCCGTTGCAGTCCACTTTCACCGGAGACTCCGGTCCAGGAGGGCCGGAGACTCCGGCCTGGGCGAAGACTCCGGACCTAGAGGGGCGGAGACTCCGGCCTTATGCGGAGACTCCGGGGATACTCCAGACCGACTCCGACCCCTATACCGCAAGCGCCGTCCTGTGGAGCTCTTCGCTCCAAAACTCGACTGGCCGGAGACTCCGGACTGGACAGACTTGTTGCAGACTCCTTTTTCTTGTCAAGTGTTTCGATGCAAAGTGCAACTATTTCTTTTGATTCCTGCACCACTTAACATCATATTAGATATATCCTAGTGTTGTTGCCTAACACACAAAACACCAAGGGGATATAAAATATGCTCTTTCACCTGTGTCTCTTTAGTTATACAACTTGTATCTGTGTAGTTGTACAACTTGTGTATATGTAGATGTATGTCTTAGACGTTTAGAGCTCTGCGAAGCAGAGCCGCCAAGGCGAAGCCGAGCCGTAGCACACGGAACGACCAATGCGCGTAACGACAAATACACAACGACCAATGCACCCCTTTCAAGATATTATTAAAATTTATCGAGTCGAAGCGAGCCGTAATATTTTGCGTAGTTTATACACCGTACACCGTGCTCTGTTTACTTTATGTACATCGTTCTCTGTTTATTTTGTACTAATTGCGTACTCATATTTTCCTTCCTACCGCCTGTACAACGCCCGCGGGGGGCTTCGTACACGCCCCTGTACATCGCGCGTCCCTTTGCTCTCGCGGGGGCTTCCTGCTTCGCTTCGTACGCGATGTACATCGCTCGCTCGCACGCCGCGCGACACGGAGGCCAGCGCCTGCTCCTGTACATCGATCGAACATGGCTCTACGCGGGAGGCCAGCAGGCCAGCTCCTCCTGTACGCGGGAGAGCACGCGGGGGTCACGTCTTCTACCGCACATGGCTCAATGACGTATCCAATTTTGATTTCGCCCGTTTGACCGGTTCCACGGGATCTAGTAGCCCACCACGTGGCGCGTTGGCAATGTCTGTTTTTTCCCTTCGCAAAGGGAAGCCTTTTGCTAGTGGCACCCACGCGGGGGTCACGTCTTCTACCGCACATGGCTCAATGATCTCGCGGGGGCTTCCTGCTTCGCTTCGTACGCGATGTACATCGCTCGCTCGCACGCCTCGCGACACGGAGGCCAGCTCCTGCTCCTGTACATCGATCGAACATGGCTCTACGCGGGAGGCCAGCAGGCCAGCTCCTGCTCCTGTACGCGGGAGAGCACGCGGGGGTCACATCTTCTACCGCACATGGCTCAATGACTTATCCAATTTTGATTTCGCCCGTTTGACCGGTTCCACGGGATCTAGTAGCCCACCACGTGGCGCGTTGGCAATGTCTGTTTTTTCCCTTCGCAAAGGGAAGCCTTTTGCTAGTGGCACCCACGCAGGGGTCACGTCTTCTACCGCACATGGCTCAATGACGTATCCAATTTTGATTTCGCCCGTTTGACCGGTTCCACGGGATCTAGTAGCCCACCACGTGGCGCGTTGGCAATGTCTGTTTTTTCCAATCGCAAAGGGAAGCCTTTTGCTAGTGGCACCCAGGGACAATCTATGCAAAGGCTATATGCGGCCCATATGCAAAGGCTATAACGCGGCATCTCCCTTTCCATGTGGTTTGCATAAAGCGGCTAGAAGGGAGAACCAACACAATATTTTTTGTCCCAAGAAAGAAGGGACAAAACAATACATTTGCAATGGACCACGGTTATCGCTAAAAATTGAATCACATCGAGATCAAATACTGATACATAAGAACTTCAGTGAAATCACGTAATACATTTCTTGGTTGGATTTTGGCTGTCTGTTCTCTCTGTCAATGCAAAAATAAACAGTATCACCACTTAACACTCTGCTAAAATGTAAACGAAAAACAAGATTGAACTGAGGGGCGTAATACCCACTGTGTGGCTTCTAGCATACAGTACCAGGAAAACAGCACAAACACTACACATCAGTCGGCTCGACCGTCGCTACCTCCTTCACTGCTAGGGGTTCATACCAGGCAGGCTCGAAACCAGCTGCTTTCCTAGCTTCCGTATTGAAGGGTGGCTTCAGGGGACCTCGGAAATGCTCTCTAACGATGCTGTGGAATCTCTTGATGATTTCAACTTCATGGGCGTCCCCATCTTCGCTTAGTCTGCACTTCGCAAGTCCATCCTCCACTTGCTGAACTGTCTCATCATGGCCATTAATATCTTCTGTCGGCTTATCTGTTAATCCATCATGCACTACTTGACAAGTCTTATTATCATCACCAGCAACATCTTCTGGCAGCTCAGAGCACTGGGGTTTAGACTGAGGAACTGGATGTGAGATTGGATCACTGGTGCAGGACCGGAGGCACAAGTATCTAAACCATCTAACACCAGCTGCGCAATGTGTTACCTCTTCAGGATAAATAATATCTTCAAGTAGTTTGGCTGTTTGTTCATCCCCACCAGCACGAAATCTTGATATGGTGGTCGGAAGGACATCTAATCCCCTAGCCTGTGTTCCAAGTGGGCATTTATCAGAAATGAATATGTACACATAGTGATTAGAGGTCATCACACGCAGAAAACAAATGATTGGTGTAATTATGCAAAACAGACACACACACACACTGATTGTTCCCATCACTCCCCACAAAATAACAGGCATGCAAAGCTAAAAAAAGACCAAGGGGAGCTTAACTGAACACATTAACAGGCAGCAACAGGACATGGACAGTTTACTGCAATTGCAGATAGCAATATCTAATGGACAGTTTACCAAAAGAGCAGCTCAAGTGCAACATTACCACAAATCTTTTCAGCTTGGTGAATGACGACTTACATTTGTAAGTTCACCATCGAAACCTCATTGCAAGAATTACTAGTTTTTCTGGTGTAAATGCAGCACAGACAAACATTCTAAAATATTGATTTTCAGAGATCATAAGGTCAGTCTGATCCATAGGCCATAGCCCAAAGTTCAAATACCATGTCAAATTGCAAATGTCTCGCTTTGCACTTTATGAACCAATTAGAAGTTAAATATAAGAAAGCAGGAGAAGATAAAGCATCTCAATTAGTTCTTATTTTTGGTTATTAGAAAGAGTAAGTTGACGGATTTCGTTAGAGGCCATTCCTGGCTTCTTCCATCTTCATTTAGCTACATGAGTATAGTAGTACAATATATTCTCTCTGAACACTCTACACAACCTAGAAAGTTATTTAGGCAAATACAAATGTTCATACTGCCCCAGTAAAGGTTACAAATTAGTTCAGTTGATTCGTGCCATCTTAATTCTAACATTTTGCTTATCAGAGAAGTTATTACCAACCATTAGGAGGTCCCATAGGTTGCCATGGGTAGCTCATTGGCTTACAGTGAGAACACAATAAGATACAGATGTTTCATAATCCTTACATGGACCAGTTCCTCACAGCAAAGAACATAGGTCAGAAACTAATTCTCTACCAGACTTGAAGTTTCAAGTTTCAACTAGAAATTATTCTTCCGATCTATGATTCTCATGCAGTCAACAATGAATGAAGAAAGAAAATTGATGACTGATTTATCACGGGAATTTCGAGAAAGGCGTGATTTTTCAACATTCAATTAGAGCCAATTTTGGCCTTGCTATACTAATCAATGTCCAGAGGCAGCGCCACTCACCTCGTGGACACAGTGCTCGACGGCGAGGCGCGCGAGGAGGCAGTGCGACGTGCTCATCGCCGAGTCCCAGAGCCCGTCGTGCGCGGGGAGCGCTCCGTAGTGCGACCCCAGCTCCTGGAGCCGCGCGGAGAGCACCGCGAAATGCCGCCCTTCGTCCTGCGCGACGCGGGCGAAGTCGTCGAAGAACTCGCGGGGCATGTGGAGCTGCGCGCCGAAGCGGGCGACGATGTCCCAGGAGAGGTCGACGGCCCAGCTCTCGGTGTGCGCCAGCGAGTGCAGCATCGCCAGCCGGCTCTGCGCGCTTCCGCCTTTCCCCAGCTTCGGCATACGGGAGGGCGGGAGCAGCCGCACCGCGTCGCTCCGAGCCGGGCGGTCTGGCGGGGCGCGGGGGGGCAGCGCCGGGTCGTAGGGGAGCGGTATGCCGCCGCGCAGCCACAGGGTGGCGGCGAGGTCGCCCAGGCGGGCCTTCTCGTCGGGGTCGGCCGTGTCGAGGATCTCCAGCGCCCAGTCAACCAGCGTCTTGGTCGGCGGCTGCTCTTCCGCTTGGTCGAAGTCTGCCGCATCCCCGGCGGCACCACCCGAAGCATCCATCTGAGTGATTCTGTAGACCGCCCGACGCGGGGTGGGTCTCGGAGTTATAGCTGCTAGCGGCGGTGGTGGTGGCGGCGGCGTCCTGGGCCGGCGGGCAGACTTTTTTTTTAGACTTGGGTGGGCACACTGTTGGTGGGCCGCCCCACGCCCACCAAACCGCCCCATTAGGGGCCTGTTTAGTTCGCGCTGTCCCTCTCTTGAAGACTCGAGTGCGCCTAGATCTGCCACATGAATGTACTCGCTCCCCTAAAAAAAACCGAAACGGCTTATTCTCGCTCGTTCGAGCGGTCGAACGATTCATGTCTCGCTCGTCTCGTGCGACGCGACGACCGATCGTGTCGGACTGTTCCCTTTTCGGCAAGGTGAATGGTTTCCCGATTTGGGTACCTTTAGGAGACTGGGTCTATTCCCTTTTTCCGTTTCAAAATAATTTGAACAGTCCTTTCGTCGCCCGCTCCCGTCTCTTCCCCATCTCGTCTCTCGTCGCCGCTCTCCCGAGGTGTCGCCGGCGTCGGCAACTCCGCCGTGAGTTTCCTCCGGCCAACCGGACCCGGTCGAGATTTTGGGGGGCGGGGGCGGAGCGCTCCGTCTCCGCACGACGGTCCCTTCCCCATCTTCCCCTCTCTCGCGTCGTGTCGTCTCTTCCCCGAGCGGGCGCCGGCGTCCGCAACTCCGCCGTGCTTCTTCCCTGCACCCGTACGCGGTCGAAATTTTGGGGGGAGCGCTGCGTTTCCCACACGACGGTGTGGAGCTTCTCCGTGTTATAGCTCCTGCCTCACCCGAGTTTGCAGATCTAGGAATTTTATCCGCCGGCGGCGAGATCCAGCTGTTCCCCCCTCTGCTCCGGTGAGTGTTTTTTGGTCTTCTCTTTTCAATTATGCCCATACCATGCGTTAGGAGCTAGGGATTCTTATGTTCCAATGTAGTATATGGTTAGATTCTAGCCTTTTTATCTCATTAAGATGTTCGGAGATTTCGCTTGATTTTTTGTGGTGGTTCGAGCCATTGTTTGGACATGATTGTGTTAGGTTTCTTAGATTGCTCCACAGGCAGTAAGCCGGATACATATAGTTTCAGTTTATCAGGAGAGATTCAGAGTGTAGTCCTGCAGGTCTGTATTGGGTTGTTTGATGTGATGATTCATTGTCTATTTTTATACATTTCGTGTGTTCATGCACTGTGTGTTACCTGTATGAATGCATCATAATTGTAGACGAACTGGTTCATGCTGAAGATGTTTTGTATTTTTTTAATACTGAATGTGTTGTTGATGTTATCTCTGTAGGGTTTTTGGTTATGGCTGGTAAACGAAGGGGTGGCGACGCTGCTGGTAAACGGGGGGGGGGGGGGGGGGGGGTGGTGGCAATGCTGCTGGTAAACGAAAGCTTGAAAGGGCAAAGTTAGAGGGACGACTCCCTGTGGCTAGTGAGCGTATCCGTAACAGGGCCTCTCCTTCTGCTCTTGTGAAATTGTATGATCATTTGAATGATGATCAGAAAGCAGCAATTATTGGTATGGACCTGGAACCGATGCTGAACATCAGATGCAGTTTATTGCACAATACCCTCATCAACTGGCTCGCGCCCAAGTAGGATAGGTTTTCTCGGTCGTTTGTGATACCAGGGCGTGGTAGTATTCAGTTAAATGCTCAGTCTGTGTTCCGAGCAATGGGTACACCTCGTGGAGACACACCTGTTGTTTATGGAGTTGATTCAGAAATTGAAGGTCGTCTGGGACCTATTCTATTTCCTGAATCATCTAGCACGCCTGAAACCACCAGTTTGTTCACCATGTTGAAAAATATGAAAGCGGCTGATAGAAGCTTCAAGCAATTGTTTATCATGTATCTGGTTTCTACTGTTCTGGCCCCGACAACAAGAAACCGAGTTAGCAACAGTTGCTATCCAATCATGGTATTAGTTGGAAAGTGTTTTTTAACCTCTATTAATTCATCATCGTCCAGGTTGCATGTTTTAGACTGTCTATAGGTTTGTTTTAACTAGTTTTCTTCTTGTTTCTGTATATCAGGACAAAGTTGACGACGTAAAAAACATGAATATGTGTCAATTTGTGTGTGACAAATTACATGAGCAGTTGTCAGTTGGGAAACTATCAGCCGCTTGTCTGCTATGTATAATGGTACTTTTTTTTCTTGCATTATACATCATTTAGCCCATGTTTTTTGCCTATTCTTTAATGCATCCCAAAATCCAGTTTATCTAGCTGGTGTTTTTAACCTTTTTTCACATTGCAGCTTGTGTATGTGGACTCACTTGATATCAGCGAATTGGATATTGAATTGCCAGAAGGTCCTTTTCTTATTAATGTGTGGTCAAAAGAACTCATTGACACTGTATTAGATGCGGACATGAAAAGGGATTTATCTGGATACGGGAACTTGGAGGCAAGTGCGCTATATTTTTGTCTTTTGCTTTATTGTTTTTTAGTAGGGAAGATGCATATCTGGTCTGTATGGGTCTTATCTTTTATTCCATATGAACTCGTAGTTCTTTTTTTATAATTGGTAAATCTCACATCATTTTTTTGTTGGGTTTTCAGTTGAAGCCGCACCTTGCCATGGACCATAAGTTTTTTGGTGGTTCAGAGGGTTTTCAAACTTGGATTGATGCCAATACTGCCGAGACATGTCCGAAACCGGTAATTACATGCAAATCTGTTGGATACATAGTATTATACATGCAACGTTGTTTTTTTGAAACTGTTTACAATTTCTAGCATTTTCCTTTTTGCGAACTGTGTATTCTTTGTTTTCTCAGGGTTTTCCTACTGTTGAACCTAAAATCATTGTCATCTTTCTCTTAATTCAGCGTAAAGAGAAGGTTAAAAGACTGGTTGGTGAGTTTGTATCTGGAATGACTCGTCTGTTGAGCACTTTGGTACAAAACTGGACAGAGCTAGATGAGTGTGATGATGGCGATGTTGAACAATCTTTGGGGAAGTTCTCTAACCAGTTAGGTCTGGATGGAGCATTTCATCCAGCTACCTCATCTCACAGTCATCCTGAAGGTGGCCCTGCTTCGCCAATGAATCACGTCAGTCCTGGTCCATCTGCTTTGAGGGACTCCAATGTCATTGAACCTAGTAACACGAACATCACCAAGACACCAGCAAAGGAATGTGTAGATGTTGGAACAAAGGGTAAAATCATCTAAAATCCCAAAGGCAGTCATGCTGTCTCTCCTGATGATCGTGGTGTGCTTATCACGAGTGCACGGGTTACTCGTTCTGCGTCTGCTAAAGTTAGGGTCAGATATGCTGATGAGGGTGATGATGACTTTGATGAGAGCCAGGGAAAAAAAATAGAACGATCTGGGGATGATAGCTACGATGATGCTGAAGATGATGTTGACCAATTCATAATAAAAAGCAGAGACTGTCATGCCGTGGAAAAAATGCAGGGTGTTCAGCCCAGTACTGTAGCGCAGAAGGCTGATGTGTCCAATAATTTCTCCATGCCCACACAAGCGTTCAATGTCGCAGGATGCAATGATTCAATTTGTCGTTTGCCCGCTGACCGAACAACTGCTGCTGAGTCTGGTGGTGATGGCGTTTTAGCCCGTGGCCTTGTCAGTCTTGTCGATGATGCAATGATGCAAGAAAGCGCAAATGCTGTTCATGAGGAACATGAAGCAACTAATCTGATGAACATTGATATGACAGATCACACTGGGAATAAACCTGCTGATACTCTGGACGGATTGTCTGCTATAAATGATGCTGGAAAGGATTCACAAGTACTTATTAGTGATGCTCTACCTGGTGATGTGTCTAAAGCCATTGATTCAGGTATTGTTGATGCCCATAGAGTTCTCAGAGCTGGCATGAAACATTATGTTAGTAAGCTGAATAAGAGGAAACTGGAAGTTATAACCAAGAAGGACAAGACAACCGGGTTAACTGCTGCAACTTGTGAGAGCATGGATGACCCAGCGGTGAAAAAGAAGAAGAGAGCTACGGGGAAAAGGTACTATATACACTGTTCCCTCTTTGCTGTTTTTTCAGTAGTACTGTTTTTTTTTCAGACGCTGTTCTTTTGCTGATTCATTTTGTGTTGCTGGATATGTTTTCCTGCAGGGTAATTCCTGAAGCTACAAGATCTTCTCCGCGCCTCAATCCTAAACAGCGCGGTGCTGCTGTTATCAGCAAGCCTGCAGATAAGTCTGTAACATGCAGTGGTAGAGAGGAAGCTGACTCAATAATAAACGACGTGGTAAATCTGTTTTGTGATTGATATCACTGATACTTTTGATATATTGACATTTTTATGATATATGGACATGCTAAAAAACTTCTTTCTTGTTTGTTTCCGCAGGTCAAAGATCTTGTTTCAGACAGTTTGTCTATCCCACTGCAATCTGTACGTGCTGAGTTTGACAGTACTGATTTGACAATGGATGTTCATGCTGAAGGTGTTTTTCTCTCTTTTTTTTTGGATCTGCTTTTTTTTAACTGCATGATATATGGCCTTTCCTGAAGCTACAATATCTGGTAACTTGTTTTTGCTACGTACTCGATAACACCATGCGCTAGTTTTATAGGGTTGGTAATCTGCGGTTTTTATATGCTTTGAGTTCTAATAAGCTTGTTCTTAAGCCTGGTAACTTTTTCTCTATGTACTTGGTAACACCATCCACTAGTTTTTTAGGGTTGGTAATCCGCTGTTTATATGCTTGGTATCTAATATGCTAGTTTCCTTAAGATTGGTAACTTTGTTTCTACTTGGTTGGTAATTGTTTTTTACTGATTGGGTTTAATTTCACAATTCACTAGTTTTTCTAGGTTTGGTAATTGGCGTTGTTGATGCTTGGTAACACTTTTTATTCAGCAATAAGTCTGGTAACTTGTTTGCTATGGACTCGGTAACACCATCCACCGTATTTTTTTTATGGTTGGTAATCCGTGATCTATATGCTTTGTATCTAATATACTAGTTTCTTAAGATTGGACTTTTGTTTATATGGTGTCGGTAATTGTATTTTTTCAGGGGTTGGTAATCCGTGATTTATATTTTTGGTATCTAATATACTATTTCTTTAAGATTGGTAACTTTGTCTCTACAGTGTCGGTAATTGATTTGTTTTTTGATTGTGTTTAATATCACAATTCACTAATTTTTCCGGGGTTGGTAATTGGGGTTGTAGATGCTCGGTAACTCTTTTGTTTTTAGTAACGAGCGTGGTAACTTTTTTGCTACGGACTCGATAACACCATCCATCAGTTTTTTTAGGGGGTTGGTAATCTGTGATCTATATGCTTGGCATCTATTATAATTGTTTTTATTAAGTCTGGTAACTTGTTTGCTACGTTCTCGGGAACACCATGCACCCGTTTCTTAGGTTTGGTAATCCGCGATCTATATGCTTTGTTTCTAATACGCTAGTTTCTTAAGTCTGGTAATTTGCTTGCTACGTACTTGGTAACACCATCCACTAGTTTTTTAGAGTTGGTAATCCGAGGTTTATATGCTTGGTATCTAATATGGTAGTTTTATTTTTAAGATTGGTAACTTGTTTCTACGGGGGTCGGTAATTGTTTTTTTATTGGGTTTAATATCACAATTCACTAGTTTTTCTAGGTTTGGTAATTGGCGTTGTAGATGCTTGGTAACACTTTTTATTTAGTAATAAGTATGGTAACTTGTTTGCTACGGACTCGGTAACACATCCACTATTATTTTTTAGGGTTGGTAATCCGTGATCTATATGCTTGGTATCTTATATACTAGTTTCTTTTAAGATTGGTAACTTTGTTTCTATGGTGTCGGTAATTGTTTGTTTTTTTATTGTGTTTAATATCACAATTCACTAGTTTTTCTTGGGTTGGCAATTGGGGGTGTAGATGCCTGGTAACTCTTTTGTTTTAGTAATGAGCCTGGTAATTTGTTTGCTACAGAGTCGATAACACCATCCATTAGTTTTTTTAGGGTTTGTAATCCGCGTTTTTTATATGCTTGGGTTCTAATATGCTTAGTTTTCTTAAGCCTGGTAACTTTGTTTCTATGTACTTGGTAACACCATCCACTAGTTTTTTAGGGTTGGTAATCCGTGGTTTATGTGCTTGGTATCTAATATGCTAGTTTCCTTGAGATTGGTAACTTTGTTTCTACTGGGTTGGTAATTGTTTTTTATTGATTGGGTTTAATATCACAATTCACTAGTTTTTCTAGGTTTGGTAATTGGCGTTGTAGATGCTTGGTAACACTTTTTTTAGGGGTTGGTAACTTTGTTTATATGGTGTCGGTAATTTTTTTTTGATCTATATGCTTAGTATTTTTTAGGGGTTGGTAATCGGCGTTGCAGGTGCTTGGTAACACTTTTGTTTTAATAATAAGTCTGGTAACTTGATGCTACGGACTCGGTAACACCATCCACTAGTATTTTTGTAGGGGTTGGTAATCCGTGATATATATTTTTGATATCTAATATACTATTTCTTTAAGATTGGTAACTTTGTTTCTATGGTGTCGGTAATTGATTCGTTTTTTGATTGTGTTTAATATCACAATTCACTAGTTTATCTAGGTTTTGTAATTGGTGTTGTAGATGCTCGGTAACTCTTTTGTTTTTAGTAACGAGCGTGGTAACTTTTTTGCTACGGACTCGATAACACCATCCATTAGTTTCTTAGGGGTTGGTAATCTGTGATCTATATGCTTTGGCATCTATTATAATTGTTTTTATTAAGTCAGGTAACTTGTTTGCTACGTTCTCAGGAACACCATGCACCCGTTTCTTAGGTTTGATAATCCGCGGTCTATATGCTTGGTTTCTAATATGCTAGTTTCTTAAGTCTGGTAATTTGCTTGCTACGTACTTGGTAACACCATCCACTAGTTTTTCAGGGTTGGTAATCCGAGGTTTATATGCTTGGTATCTAATATGGTAGTTTTATTTTTTAAGGTTGGTAACTTTGTTTCTACGGGGTCGGTAATTGTTTTTTTATTGATTGGGTTTAATATCACAATTCACTAGTTTTTCTAGGTTTGGTAATTGGCGTGGTAGATGCTTGGTAACACTTTTTATTTAGTAATAAGTATGGTAACTTGTTTGCTACGGACTCGGTAACACCATCCACTAGTATTTTTTAGGGTTGGTAATCCGTGATCTATATGCTTGGTATCTAATATACTAGTTCCTTTTAAGTTTGGTAACTTTGTTTCTATTGTGTCGGTAATTGTTTTTTTATTGTGTTTAATATCACAATTCACTAGTTTTTCTAGGGTTGGTAATTGGGGGTGTAGATGCCTGGTAACTCTTTTGTTTTTGTAATGAGCCTGGTAACTTGTTTGCTCCAGACTCGATAACACCATACATTAGTTTTTTTTAGGGTTGGTAATCCGCGTTTTTTATATGCTTGGGTTCTAATATGCTTAGTTTTCTTAAGCCTGGTAACTTTAGCATAGATGGTGTTATCGAGTCTGCAATTATATTACAAGAAATAGTAGTACATACATGATGATTAGAATAATGTCAAAATCATATTTGTACTCTTTTTTGTATGTTGGCAAAACTCTACCTGTGCAAATCTTTCCAAAAATTTCTTCGTATCCACTGGCTGTTTCAAGTTTAGAGAGTCGATAATCTCTCTTGCTATTGGAGATTCCAGGCCTGCCTTCGTTTTGTCATCTGAGAGTTGTTTTCTATTCTCCACCCTGCAACATACATTTTTATAGTTACTACATATGTATGTTAGTTTTATCTGATATAAGTTTTAATTTTTCTGTACATACTAACAGTGCATCTTTTTTTTTCAATCTAATGTAGGTGATGAAGTTGCTATCAAGTACTTTTTTGCTGCACTCAAGATTTTTCTGCATATTTTTGATGACTAGATGTGAACAAGACACATATGAAGATTACCACAAAAAGGCACAACTGATACGGATTTTTCTCATCAAGAACATATGTCTCCAATCATTGTTTGTGCTAATTATGCCCCCCACAGATGAACACTATGATACAAACAGTTCCCCTATACATGTTTCTGTGATGGCACCAGTATTTTTAGTTACTCCATTGATGTACTTTTGTCTTCAAGTACTGCGTGAATGTAACTTTTTTCTGAAGGATCATACGTCCATCAAGACCTATCTCAGAACTAAGCCCTTTTTATAAAAATATTTCTGCGTACTATGCATGCAGTGTTTGATTTTGATGTTTGATTCAGAGCACTGACCTTCGATTTGTTCCTGCGTTGACTAGCTTGTCTGGGGAGCACTGTTGATTTCTTGCATCTTCTCTTGTTGACATCGACAGCAATTCAGCTATAACTGCAGATTCTTCTTGTTCTTGATCCTCTTTTCCTTGTGTCTCCATCTCTCCTTTTGGCTCTCCGCCCTACTCGTTTTTTATGCAGGGGAGTTCTGATCATGGACTCGACATGGGCACGATGTTGATCTGAAGAAGAGATTGAGATTTGGATGGAAATATTTTTCTGGGGGAGGGATCGGCGTCGCGCTAAGGGCGCTTTCTTATTTTGCAGCGCCGGATGCGGCTACGGGATCGAAGGCAGGTGTGTTCGCAAATATCCATCTTTTCCATTGTTATTCTTTAGTTTAACAATCTGGTACCATCATAATCCTTTCTTGAGGTGTTCTTTGAAATTTCTCTATTCCCTTTTCAGTCGATGTTTTCAATATGTTGGCACTTTTGAGGGTTTTATTGCAAAACATCGACAGCTACCTAACACGGATGTCTCACGCTTCTTCCTTTTTCCAGCAGCTTCCATTCCTGCTTTTCAACAACTCTCTTCGCCCCCGTCCTCATTCTTCTGCACCAGAGGGAGGTAACCCTAGGAGATCGGCGTCGCAACTATTTTCTCATCCAGATCTAACCAGACCGGGAGTTGATTTTTTGGTTAGGTCAAAGAAACTATCAGGGTTGTAAGTTATTTTCTCTCTTTCGTGTCTTCCTGAGTATCACCAATCTTTTGTTCGTTTTGTTTTGTTTCCCCAAATCTCTCTTCCCCTGTGTTCCTTATTTGGTTTTTGATTATATTTTTTATCTTTTTATTTGACCCAAACCGATGCATGTTCCCGTTCAAATTCATATCCCAATTCTTTTTCGCCGCTCCTCCGTGTATGCGTTTATTTTATCTGACAAATCTGTAACTATTTCAACAGGCTCTCACACCCCCGAAGAAGACCATGGGTTTTGTCTTGATCGAGTAGAGGGAGGGGGAGAGCTGATTCAATGTTGGAGTAGCCACATCAGAAAGAAATGGAAGGAAATCAGGCGTCAAAGGCCGTGAGTTTTTCTTTTAATAAGTGCAATTATTTTCTACTTACATGGCTACACAATTATGTTTTCGTTTGGTAACCATAGACAAGGTACCATGGTATCTCTATCATTTCTTTGTTGACTGCACAGCTAAGCAACATTGCACATTACAGACTGCATGTTAAATCCATTTCCTTTTGTTAACTGTGTTTTTTGGGATTTACACATTATCTTATATAGCCTATGCAACTATGTACTTTTTTTTAATGCATGTAATGCTGTCTCAGTATCATATAAAAGAGTTTGGAAACCATGTAGAATCCCTTTTTCAGGTTGTAGCTTCGGTGGTTTTTTAATACAGTACAGCTATCATTAAGTTTTATACCCTGAACATTCCTTCTTTGGTAGTACTGCATAAATACATTCACTGAATAACTACTAATCTTTCTCTATAATTTTTTCTTAAAGGTGTTTTGTACAAAGTTTTCCCTGCCCAAGTTCTTGGCATTGATCCGTAGACTAACTTCTAAACAGAAAGATTTAGTATGGAGCATGGGATTTGGGCACTTGCTGGGAATCTGTTGCGATGTTCTGCCCCGCAGCTTAATACGCTATATCATATCAATCTTTGATCCTCAAACCAGAACCCTGAATATTCCCAATGAACCTGCAGTTGTGATTACTCCCTTTTTCATTCACAAAGTTCTGGGGACACCTGTTGGAGGCATGCATATTGGCGAGGGAGTTGATGAGGATTTAAGGGAACTGATCGCTGACATGACCAAATGCAAGGGCAGGTTCCCAACAATTAGCGAACTGGACACTTTCATAACTCCACAGTTAGAGGGTGTATCCTTCAAAATTGCTTTTGGTTTGTTTGCCATCACATCTTTTCTGTGTCCTTCTAGCCACGCAGCTGTTAGCCCCGAATATCTTCATATATTCAGGGAACCAGAGAATATATGTTCATTTGATATCTCAGCTGCGGTTCTTGACAAACTGGTTACTTCCATTGATGCACACCGAAATGGCAAGTCGAGTGTTCTTGGTGGGAATTTGTTATCAATGGCGGTAATATGCTATCCTTTGTTCCAGTATTCATTTCCATACATTTTTTTTCATGTGTTGTATCCAATGAACGCACCTTAAGTTAAGTAATGAATAAAGTTTTCAATCCCCTATGTTTTTTTCAGATTATATACTTGGAGTTTCTAAACGTGGATATAGTGCCAATTCACTTGAAGTTTAAGTTTCCTCGGATTTTAGTTTGGACCTCTCAGATGGTTACCGATCTCGAATCATTGGACTGTGTATCATTTGAGCATCTTCAATATGGAAAGCTCCTGGTACTGTCAGTGATGCTTCTTATTTTTTCTTCTACACTACTTTGTTAGAATCTCAATTGGAGAGCCGGATCTTTTTTTATGTCATGTTTTTTATAAAACCTGTCATGTGTGAATCTTTTTCTGTAGATGTATAGTTTGCTGACTTTCCTTTTTCTTTTGCGCAGGTTAAAGCTCTGTCAGATACCCCTTTCACACCAACTGCTATGCAAACAGATGTCTCAGCCAGTAAACCTTAGGACGACCTCCTGACATTTTTGTTATCAATTTGTCCAGAGCATCAACATAAACGGGTACGGAAAAAGTTTTGGTTCATATATATCATTTTTCAAAAGTCAAAATTTACTTCATGCATCTGAGCATTATACTTACGTGTGTTTGCTCCTCTTTTTTTTCGAACCTGTAGGTAGTTGATGAACTTCCTATCATCATAGAGAAGATGCAGAGGGATATTTTTCAGTCAATCAAACCTATACTCTTTCAGAACATAATCAATGTTTTCAAATTGCTGCCAGCGTCTGGTTCGATAGATGAGAACACCAATGGTCACAGTTTTCGAATTGAAGCAGCGAATTTTAAGGTCCCGTTGTCTGAATGTGATCTTCAAATCAAAAATGCGCAGCAGGCCCCTGTGTCTGATTTGGGTATTCAAGTTCCCCACTCTGTCGAACCCAATTTCTGTGCTCTGGATTTCAAAGGCCAGTGTAGCATTGATCACGAGATAGGACAGGAGAAAACTGAGGGAGTAAATTTGGCTGCATCTTCTAATGATGTGTCGAAACAACACTCATGCATTGAGCGTGTTGGTAAAGTTGAGCTTCCATATATATTCACGCTCCCCGTACCCACGATCGATGATGAAGCTTACAGTTTTTTTGACATGAAGATCTTGAGTGAAGTCATTGATTCTTTACCTTTTTCAGATCTACCTGGTGTTCCTACGCATCCTCACATCTTAGAAGCAATGCTCCCACAGAAGGTTCAAATAAGTAGTGAGTACCAAGCCACCCCACCAGTTATCGACTTAGTTTCTTATTTTTTGGAAGGGGCAGCAGCTGAGACTAAAGTGTGGAAGTTGTTGACTGAAAATGTTTGCTCTGCAGAAGAGAGAGTCGAAGTTTTCAATGAATTGTTCAACTCAAGTCCTGTCGAGCACACACAGCACCAGAAAAGGAGCCTTGCTTCGATGTCGGCGACTGATGCTGCAGTAAACTGTGTAGCGCTTAAGAAGAGAGCAAGGATGCTGCATTATAACAGTGATGTTCAACCTACACCAGTTCCTGCTGAATTGGTTGTAGTGTCTAGTCATGATGCTGGACAATCATCAGGTTACATCCCACACAGTGAAGCTCCAGAAAACAAGAACCAACCTTGCAGAGGCTTGAATGACTATGGTACAAGTTATTTTCAAAATCCACCAGTTCATACAGGAGATGCTACAGGTCATTGGCATGCTACTGGACAGGCAGCATTGGTCCTAGTTTACAGGAGACTCCATGCGGGGTTGCAAAATTTGACAAACCTTGCAGAGGCTTGAATTACTATGGTACAAGTTATTTTCAAAATCCACCAGTTCATACAGGAGATGCTACAGGTTATTGGCATGCTACTGGACAGGCAGCATCTGGTCCTAGTTTACAGGAGACTCCATGCAGGGCTGCAAACTTTGACAATTTTAATTGTGGGGGGGACTATGGTATTCCGGACGAAGTTTTTTACGAGGCAACATTGAAAGCTGAGCAGGAGTACTACCTAAAGAAGCAGAACCAGCAGTTTGCAACACAACCATTGAATAATGTTCGTATATCTGAGACCAGCCCTTCATCCTATGCCTCATCACATTCATCTAGTGTGGTCGAGAAGGAAGTGTTCAGTGACATAGTTCACAGGATTCCCAAGACTGTCAAGTCTAAAACGTAAGCGAAATACCTTATCCATCTTTTTCCTTTTTATATTTTTTGTCGCAGTTTTATCTACTCTTCCGTGTGTTTTTTCGTGGCCACAATATGTTTAATGGTAGATCCCTCTTGTTTTTTTATCCACAGCATCCATGTTGTACGTATGGGCACTACCTGGGTTGAGCATAGAGTGTTCGGTTTGAGCATGCAAGTATATGGCAAGGTCATCTCATATGTGATGAACATGCTTGGCAAAGCAGTTATGGTTGAAGATTCAGAGAAGAGGAAGCTTGATATCCTAACATCAGGCCATTGGAAAAGATATTATTTTGAGTGTCAAGTAGCTATAAGTCATTCATCGAAGTTTACATTTGTTTTATATGTGCCTTTTGCTAATCCATCAAATAATACTATTTGTTTCGTGATTGATTTTCTAATTTATACATATATGTTTTTTATTTATGCTTTGCAAGGCTTTATTCCAAAAGGACCATGAGAGTCCAGGGAAGTTATCCGTGCAACTATCAAATGGAATGCTGGGTTTCATGCTTGCCACTATGGATTTGGTAAGTTTATCATATAATTAGTCCATAAGATTTGCTTAACCTTTTTGTCCTGCCATGCACTTCTTGTTAACACCATGGACTATTGATGACCCACAAGTATAGGGGGTGTATCGTAGTACTTTCGATAAATAAGAGTGTCGAACCCAACGAGGAGCAGAAGGTGTTGACAAGTAGTTTTGAACAAGGAATCACTGTAAATACTAGCAGACAAGTTTTTTGGCGTTTTTGATATTGCAGATAAATAAAATGCGTGTAAATAAAAGACAGTAATAATAATTGCAGCGAGTGGCCCAATCCTTTTTAGAGCAAAGGATAAGCCGGTTGGTTTACTTATGATGGCAAAATGTTCTTGAGGACACACGGGAATTTCGTCAAGTGCTTTCGCTTCCTACAGCTTATTAATCTTTATTGTTTTGATAAGTGTTGTGTGGGTGAACCTATGCTAATGCACTGCCCTAACTTGGACTAATACATACTTGTGATTAAACCCCTTGCAAGCATTCGCGTCACAAGGAAGTAATTAAGATAAATCTAACCACAGCCTTAAACTCTGAGATCCTACACTCCCTCATGTACCGGTTTACTAACGGGGGTTTAGGTTTCTGTCACTCCGGCAACCCCACAATTAGTAACCAAATACACAATGCATTCCTCTAGGCCCATAAAGGTGAAGTGTCATGTAGTCGACGTTCACACGACACCACTAGAAGAATAACACCACAACTTAAATATCAAACCATTAAATATTACTCAACATAGTTCCACTACTAACAGCATGACTTCTCCCATGTCCTCAAGAACTAAACGAACTACTCACAAGACATCATATGGATCATGATCAGAGGTGATGTAATGATGAATAACAATCTGGACATATACTTCAATTCACCGACAAAACTTAATAGCATCAACCACAAGTAGTAATCAACACCGGGAAAGTTTCCCTATGAACTACACAAAGTATAACCCTAGATGTTGCAGCGAAACGAAGTGGAGCGGTGGAGATGATGGTGACAGCGATGGAGAGATGATGATGATGATCCCGATGAAGTCCGGCGTGATGACGATGACGATGGATAGCAGTAAATTATGATATAAAATAGTGATGCAAAATGGACGTATCAACTCCCCCCAAGCTTAGACCTCGCTTGTCCCCAAGCGAAAGCTGAACTCAGTAAACAAGACCACAGGTTTATGGAGTGAAGCGTCGATAATAAAGAATACGGACAAGAAGCATCAGCATGTACTAACACACGAATCATTTTAGACAGCAACTTCCCCTCATATAACTTATCTTGAAATGAGTAATGGAAATCACAATAAAGGTGCATAAAGAAAATCATGGTTTGGTGATGGAAAACTTCGTTCTTGGTCAGAGAACAATTACAGATTGTACTTATCTTTCGAGTAGAGTCCTTATATCGGAGCTATATTGCAGAACTTACATGCTCAATTATCACAATTTCTTTACAGTCATTGATAACTTTCAAAGTTATATTCCTTCAGATAAAAGACTTGTGCAAAACAAGGAAGGATAACAAACATGATTGATAATATTAATATATAGATGGTTGAATCACAACAACTCAAATGCTTGCTTAAGAAAGAAGGAATAGGTTTACTGACTCAACATAAAAGTAAAAGAAAGGCCCTTCGCAGAGGGAAGCAGGGATTAAATCATGTGCTAGAGCTTTTTAAGTTTTTGAAATCATATAGAGAATAAAAATATAAGTTTTGAGTGGTGTATGAGAATTGTCAACGAATCAGAAAATGGAAAGTACAATATGACCCCTGCCAACCAGACTTTTAAGAGCGGCTCCCATGAAGGACGTTATTTCTACCAGCAAGGCAGATCATCCCTCTTCTCTTTTGTTTACACATGCAGATATTTCACTGTTTGTCATTGCTTGACTGATAAATCAGGGCAAAAATGTGAAGAGAATTAAGCGGTTAAAGTTGTAATTAATTGGGACTGGGCACCCCATTTGCCAGCTCTTTTTGCAAAATTAATGGATAAGCGGATGTATATGCCGCTAGTCCGGTGGTAAAGTCTGTTTGACAGTTGACATAAAGACATCCACCCCGTCCTCATGAGCTAGTAAACAGTGACACAAATAAGGAGTAGTAACTTTTGAATAGTTTAAAGGTAGCACATGAAGTATTTACTTGGAGTGGCAAGGAAATACCACATATAGGTAGTTATGGTGGACACAAATGGCATGGGTTTTGGCTCAAGGTTTGGATGCACGAGAAGCATTCCCTCTCAGTACAGGTTTTTGGCTAGCAAGGCTGGGTAGCAAGCATAAGAGTGGAGGGATACAAACAAATATAAATGTAATAAAACAATCATGCAATCTTCCTTGTAAACACAAATAATTTTAACTTGAGAATACTAAGCTCATGAGCCAACAAGAAAGAAAGATATGAGATAATGTATCTACATGCAATCCCCTCTTTTCTACTTAAGCCTCAAAGTATTGTTGCTACTGACCAATGCTAAGTTTGCCAAAACCAAATAGATTTACTTGATGCTCCCAAAGTGATGCCAACACTAACAACAAGATCATTCATATGACAGAAATTTGCAAAGTAAAATAAAGTGTGCAGAAAGTAAATGATAAAACTTCTCATTAATATTCCAATAACGGCAACTCACACCAAGGGATACATAGATAACCAACTAAGGAGAGATACTTCCACACTGCAAACCATCCTATATGATAACTTCTCTACTCATGATATGACTCGACTGAAAAGTAAAAGGTAAAAGATAATGGTGATGATACCGCGGCACTCCCCCCAAGCTTGGAACAAGCTGAGGGGATGCCAATACCAATGATGAATTACTCCTTCGGTGGTGTGGTGGACGAACTCTTCATCAACAAATTTCCAAGGTAAAGGCTCCCCATCAGCGAAGGATGAATTGGTCTCCATAAACCTGAAACTCGCAGCAGAACTCATGTGTTTGAACCTAGCTTCATACTCACAGTTTTGGTTTTGGAGATCATAGATTTGTGCTTGCAATTTGGACGTGGTTTGACTGAGTATGAAGATATCATCCCATAGCTTGCTAGTCTCCTTCTTGTGTTCAGCAATAAGCTCATTAATAATCTTGTGGTTGATCTCCACTCCGCGCTCTATCATCTTCTGGTATCGGAAAACTTCATGCTCTACTTCTTCTAGTCTGGCCTTCACGTCCCCTTCAGCCTTGGGTCCCCTAACATCTTCTTGAACAAGCTCTCCATCGAGCCGCAGCTCTTGTGGGTGCTGCTTCAACTCGTTGATGTACGGGTTGACGACGTTCTTGAAGAAGGTATCCTTCGGAGCCTCGGACGAAGACATTGTTCTAATCTTGGAGCTAACCCTGGCAGAAACAGCTCGAAAACAAAACACGACGAGAAAACGATATACGGACCTCGGGGGATCCGGGGGATTATATAGCAAAAAGTTTCATAACAAAAGGAAAGTCCAGGTCGAAACCGGGCTGGAGACGGGCTCCGAGGCGCCCACACCATGCCCGGCGCGGCCAAGGGTGGGCCCGCGCCGTGGGGTGGTGTGGTGCCCTCGGGCACCGTTTCCTCCCCGTTTTCGGCTCGTAATTTTCCATATTTAATAAAAACAACAAAAACATAAGTTGGGAAGTTAAACGCGAACTTTTTCTTACCAAAACTGTTACCTATTCGAAAACAGACTCTGCAGTTTTCTGAATTTGACTTTTAATAAAATCTTCCGGAGTCACTACTTGAATAATATCAACGTCTTCGTTATAAGAATCCCCAGAAATATAATGCTTGAGTCTTTGACCATTAACCACTTGAGATTGTCACCATCAAGCGAAGTAATTTTGATTGCACCTGAACGGTAAACCTCTGAAACAACATAAGGTCCTTCCCATTTCGAAAGTAATTTACCTGCAAAAAATCTGAGACGAGACCTATACAATAGAACTTTCTCACCAACATTAAACTCTCTCTTTAGGATTCTCCTATCATGCCATTGTTTCACTTTCTCTTTAAAAAGTCTAGCATTTTCATAAGCTTCACTTCTCCATTCATCTAAGGAACTCAAGTCAAGTAACCTCTTTTTACCGGCAAGTTTAAAATCTCTATTAAGTTCTTTTACGGCCCAATAAGCTTTATGTTCTAATTCTAGAGGTAAATGACAAGCTTTTCCGTAAACCATTTTATAAGGAGACATACCCATAGGATTTTTATAAGCAGTTCTATAAGCCCACAAAGCATCATTAAGCTTCCTAGCCCAATTCTTTCTAGATTTATTAACAGTCTTCTGCAAAATAGATTTAATCTCTCTATTTGATAATTCTACTTGACCACTTGTTTGAGGATGATAAGGTGAAGAAATTCTATGATTAACATCATATTTAGCAAGGGTTTTTCTAAAAGCACCATGGATAAAATGAGAACCACCATCAGTCATGAGATATCTAGGCACACCAAACCTTGGAAAAATAATATCTTTAAGCATTTTTAATGATGTCTCACCATCAGCACTAGATGTTGGTATAGCTTCTACCCATTTAGTAACATAATCAACAGCAACAAGTATATGAGTATAACCATCAGAAGGAGGAAAAGGACCCATAAAGTCAAATCCCCAACAGTCAAAAGGTTCAATAACAAGAGAATAATTCATAGGCATTTCATTGCGTCTAGTTATATTACCAACTCTTTGACATTCATCGCATGATAAAATAAATTTTCTTGCATCTTTAAAAAGAGTAGGCCAATAAAAACCTGATTGTAAAACCTTTTGTGCAGTTCTATCTCCAGCATGATGTCCTCCATAAGCACTTCCATGGCATTTCTCAATATTTCTTTTTGCTCAAATTCTGGAACACATCTTCGCATTATACCATCCACTCCTTCTTTATATAAGTGTGGGTCATCCCAAAAATAATGCCTCAAGTCATAAAAGAATTTCCTTCTTTGCTGAGCTGTAAAGGTTGGAGGCAAATACTTGGCAACAATAAAGTTAGCATAGTCAGCATACCAAGGACTTTCTCGCGAGCTTACCTTTATCACAGCCAATTGTTCATTTGGAAAACTATCGTTAACAGGAACAGGATCATAAGAAATGTTTTCCAATCTAGACAAATTATCAGCGACAGGATTTTCAGCACCTTTCCTATCTACAATATGCAAATCAAACTCTTGTAATAAAAGCACCCATCTTATAAGTCTAGGCTTAGCATCTTTCTTTTCCATAAGGTATCTAATAGCAGCATGATCGGTATGGATAATAACTTTCGAATCAACAATATAGGGTCTAAACTTATCACAAGCAAAAACTACTGCTAAAAACTCTTTTTCAGTAGTGGCATAATTCTTTTGAGCAGCATCAAGAGTCTTACTAGCATAATGAATAACATTCAACTTCTTATCTACTCGCTGTCCAAGAACAGCACCTACAGCAAAATCACTAGCATCACACATAATTTCGAAAGGTAAAGTCCAATCAGGAGGTTGAACAACAGGAGCAGTGGTTAAAGCCTTTTTTAGAGACTCAAAAGCTTCTTTACAATCATCATCAAAAACAAAAGGTACATCTTTTTGGAGAAGATTAGTAAGAGGTTTTGAAATTTTAGAGAAATCTTTAATAAACCTTCTATAGAAACCGGCATGACCGAGAATACTACGAATACCTTTAACATCCCTGGGACAGGGCATTTTCTCAATTGCTTCAACTTTAGCTCTGTCCACTTCAATACCTCTTTCAGAAATTTTATGTCCAAGAACAATCCCTTCATTAACCATAAAGTGACATTTCTCCCAATTAAGAACAAGATTAGTTTCCTCACATCTCTGCAAAACTTTATCAAGGTTTTGCAAGCAGTTATCAAAAGAAGTTCCATAGACGGAAAAATCGTCCATGAATACTTCCACAATTTTTTCACAAAAACCATGAAAAATAGCAGACATGCATCTTTGAAATGTAGCAGGAGCATTACACAAACCAAAAGGCATACGCCTATAAGCATAAGTTCCATAAGGACAAGTAAAAGTAGTTTTCTCTTGATCTCTTGCTCTAACAGCAATTTGTGAAAATCCAGAATAACCATCAAGAAAGCAAAAATGAGTTTTCTTAGACAACCTTTCTAACATTTGATCAATAAAAGGTAAAGGATAGTGATCTTTCTTAGTAACTTTATTAACCTTTCGAAAATCAATGCACATCCTATATCCAACAACTACTCTTTGAGGAATAAGTTCATCATTTTCATTTGGCACAACAGTAACTCCTCCTTTCTTAGGAACACAATGCACAGGACTTACCCATTTACTATCAGCAATAGGATAAATTATACCAGCATCGAGGAGTTTTAATACCTCATTTCTTACCACTTCCTTCATTTTAGGGATTAGACGACGCTGGTGCTCCACAACAGGTTTTGCATCATCTTCCATGTTGATGGCGTGTTGACATATAGCAGGAGAAATCCCTTTTAAATCATCCAAAGTATATCCGATAGCCCCTCGGTGTTTCCTCAACACTTCCAATAACCTTGCCTCTTCAGTACCTGAAAGTTTAGAACTAATAATAACAGGATATGTTTTCTTATCATCAATGTGAGCATATTTAAGGTTATCAGGCAAAGGTTTTAAATCAAAAACAGGATCTTCTTTAGGAGGTGCAGGGGTACCCAAATCTTCCACCGGCAAATTATGCTTAAGTAATGGTGGTTGATGAAGAAAGATATTGTCAATTTCATTCCTTTCCTCCATAAAAACCTCACTTTCGTGTTCCTCCATAAATTGCTGCAAGGCATTGTTAGGAGCAATAGCAATAGTGTCACGCCCCAATTTTGGGAAGCCAGAAAATCACGGTTGTTAGATAGCCCAAAAATCTGGGGCAACAAAAACTTTTTGAAGTTGCTCCATTGATGCTTGTGTTTCACTTCCCTTTTTGCTTTGTTTGACTTTGGGTACTTTGTTGGTTGTGTTTGTTAACACCTAATAGTAACCTTGTGAGCACAACCTACTTAAACCCTACCTCTTAGTGATCGTGTCATGACAAGAAAAATATTCCATATATCTTCTCCTATCTTATTTGTGGCCAAAATCCTTTTTCAAAGATGCTTTGATTTTATCAACTACCCGAAGGCCTAAGATTTGAGAAAGTAAAGTATTTGCAGAAGTACCTGTTTATAAAACTATGGAGATCTATCTACTCTCTCCTGCCCATTTCCAAACTTTGTTGCCCTTATTTTAAAACTCCTATTTTCAACACCCTTTTTGAAAACTAATGCAAGTGGGGAGTATATTAACCCACAACTTTTCTATATCGAAAACCTTTTGAAAATTATAAAGTTTTGAGTTGAACTACCTTCCAATTTCTTCTCTTCAAGTTTTGGAGTTTATTAAAAAGCCTCTTGTTTTCCTTGTTTTCAAAAGTTATCTAAAATACTTTTCAAAGAAGTTGTTTATTTAAAAATCACTTTAGCGATCTCTACTACATCCCCTCTCATCTCATTTCAAAAATATATGTTTTGAAAACATTTTCTTATTGATTACAAATTATTTACCAAAAGGCCAGAATTGGTTTTTAAAACTATTTTTGTGAATAAAAGTATTTCCAAAATTCTTAGCAAAACTACCCAACATTCCTATGGTCATATGTGACCACTTTTATTCAAAAATATTTGTTTGTGTTATGCAAAATTTTAAAGAAAACTTTGCAAGACCTTCTTTAAAACTTTTTTTTTCTGTTAATAAATTCTTGTGTGAGGCAGAGCAGCCCAAAAAGACCCAACCAGCCCAACTAACTGAAACCCTAGGGTTCCATCCCTAGAAAATTAGACTTCCTCCCCAGCCGCCTCCCTCCATTTCCTTCTATTCGCATCCAAGTCCTCCCACCTCCTCTTTTTCCTTTTTCTCTCGCGAATAGGCCCTGGCCCCTTATCCTCTCCTTCCTCTCACCTTATCCATTCAGCCACACCACGCACACAACACACGCACGCACGCAACGCACACACCCGCACCGACCCGAGCTCCTCTCCACCACCAGCTCGACCTGGCACCGCCGCCGTCCAGGGCCGCCGCCCTGTCGGCGCCGTCCTCCTCCGCCCAGGCCGCCCCCTGCTCCGCCCGTGGTCGCCGGCCACCTCCTCTCCTCCACCCCGAGGTCGACGCCTCGACCCGCCGGCCGGCGCCCTCGAGCTCGCCCTCATGGGCCGGCGCCGCCCCTGCCTCGCCTGCGACCTGGCTCCTCGCCGCGGCCGTCTCCGCCTCCTCGCCGCGCATCCCCTCATCCGCCTCCCCGTCGAGCTCCGGCGCCGCCCCGGACGGCGCTGCCCCCTCGCGGAGCCAGCCGTCCTCGACCCGGCCCCCGAGCTGCTCTGCCCGGCCGTGTCCCTGCCGAGCCCTGCGTCCGACGCCCGGCACCCCTGCCCAGCCGCCGTCCCCGTGACCGACGCCCTCCGTTTGCGGCGTCCCGGCGTTCCCGACGTGTCCGTGTCTGTCCACCCTTCGAGGTGCTGCAACGCGCGCTTGCGCTGTCCTCGCGCGCGCTGTCTCCGTGTCCGCCTTCCGTTCCAGGGTCCCGACGTCCGTCCCGGCGTGTCCGTGAGCCTGCGCGCGCTAGTGATCTCCGTGCGCGCACTGTCCCGGTGGTTTCCCGATGTTCCCGATACCGTGTTCCCGATGTCTCCGGTTTCACGATGTTCCCGATGTCGTGAGTCCGTCCAACGGATCCCTCCGTTCGTTCAACGGATTCGATCCCGACGTTCCCGACATTTTCCCGATGTCTCCCGATGCCTTCCCGATATCTTCCCGATGTCTCCCGACGCCTTCCCGATATCTTCCCGATGTTTCCCGACGTCTTCCCGATGTTTCCCGATGTTTCCCGATGTTTCCCGACATCTTCCCGATGTTTCCCGACATCTTCCCGATGTCTTCCCGATGTTTCCCGACATCTTCCCGATGTTTCCCGATGTCTCCCGACACCTTCCCGATATCTTCCCGATGTTTTCCCGATGTTTCCCCGACGTCTTCCCGATGTTTCCCGATGTTTCCCGACATCCTCCCGGTGTTTCCCGATGTCTTCCCGGTGTCTCCCGGATCCCTTCCGGAGCATGTCTCCGATCCAACGGATTCCCCTCCGGCGCTTGTTTTTGTCCGACCGATGTCTCTCCGTGTTCTACGACAAGAGAGTCACCAACACCGTGTATCCCGACCGTCGGCAAAGACCGCACCACGACGACTCGAGTACAGCTACTTCGTCTACTTCCACGACACCGACAAACTACGTTGTCCCGGTTCGGCGACTACTTCCACGACGACGACTACTTCCTCTACAGATCAAAGTTCCCGGCTTTGACCCCGAAGTTCTTCGACCCCTCCTGCCGACTGTTGTTTGATGTTTTGAGGTTGATTAGCATGACCAGTACAACTATTTTAACTAGTCACCAACCCGTGCATCCGCACGGGCTTAGATATTTACTCGTATATAGTTTCAAAATTAAAAATACTCCATTTTTATCAGAAATAGTTGATGTTTTTGGACGTATCTTAAGCCAAACTTTCAAAACCTTAACTACAAAAAATGTTTTGTATATTTTGATTGAAAATATTAATATCATATGTTCATATTAGTCTCGAAAATATATACACATTTAAGTTTCTTTGTTGTGTTTTATACATATTTATAGCAAAACTTAGTGCTCAAAAGTAAATTTTAAAGATTGTATCAATATCCAAAACATCATACATTTTGTGAATTTGGGGAGTAGAATTTCTGATATAGTTTACCCTATATTTGGAAAACAGTAAAATAGTAAGACAAAAATAAGAAATATTTGTTCATTGTGTATTTATTTGACCAGTGCGCTGGTGTACGGGCTCACAATTTCTCTTATATTTGGAGGACAGTAAAGTTATAAGACAAAAATACAGAAATAAAATTCATTGTCTATTTATTTGATCTACTACTGGCTCGTATTTTAAAACATAATGGGAAAAGATTCTAAAGATATTTCAGAAAATATAAATTAGAATACGCATGAAACATTGTAAGGCCTTTCTCACAAATTTATATTAGAGACTTAGAACAGTACGTACCTTCCAGTGTTGCTTTATAACTTAAAGACATTCAACATGCAATCACCCAATATATAAATACCTAGTAAACGGAAGCATTTAATTCAGAAAGTCCCTGAAAAAGGTAAGGTATCGAACTTGTTTGTAACATTACTCATGTATGTAAGAGAAAAATATAATATAAGATCCAATCTTGCCATAAAAGTTCATATATGTGATATATTCATATATATAGCCAGGCTCTTTTTTTACGAATGGGAAATTTCATGAGAGAGCATGTATGTGGCTCTTAGTTCGACATGAACCGGCAACTACAATTCAAGTAATCTTAGTCAAGTCATAATATTTAGACAGCTGGATAATAACAGTAAAAATGCATAACACAAATAATGAAGGATTTGATACCTGGCTTCTTTGATCAGACAGCAAAAGCTTCAGCTCGGCACCTATAAACAGCCAGGGAAAACATCTAGAATTTTTTGTTGAAAGCTAGTTGTGTTTCACATGAACAAAACACACAATCCTTTTCATAGAGACGACAAAAGATTGTGCCTTAAAGACATTCAAGATCATAAATTCAACTTCGAGTGGAATAGGCACAATCAGCTATAATGAGCTATTTTCTCCAAGAAAAAAATAGTACAAAAGTTTGGATTTTTCTTTTGTGCAGATAAGTGTCATCTGAGCATATTGGTTTGATATGAAGTCATTTGGAATGTATAGAGAGAAAGGCAATCTTCTAAAGCAGTTGATCCGAGTAGTATGTAAACATCATGAAGATGCACCTATGAATAGTTCAGGTGTGCATGTACTGGCTAATACTCCTAGCTGGCATGAAGAAAGGAATGCATTTGACGATTACCTTTTTTCTGTAAGACCATAACAATAAATACATGTGAAAACCCGATTAGAGGGAAAAGTAAACTCTACCATGTGAAACATTAAACGTAGTTGATATGTACTTTGAAAGGCTATTTTGTGTGGCCAATTGATTCCAATTAAGTGTCCCGCAAATACGTACTAACGCGCCTCCCCTTCCAAAATATACTAACTGCTCTTATTGTCCATCTATATTAGTTATGTACACAGACGAACATGTAAATGAATAATATTACATGGTAGATCTATGCTAATTCTGTTGTTTTTTTGCAAAAACAAAATGAAATAGTAAGGTGCCAACTGAACTGGACTTGTTCTTCGTGACAGTGCTTCTGTAGTAGATTCAACTCTGGGATTTCTATATTTCAGAGATAAACCTCTCAGTAAAGAACAAAGAAAGATTGATAGTTATAAACTGCAGAAAATTTGTGGAACAAATATGTAGTAATAATTGTACCTTTGTTAATTATGGAAATTATTGAGTTCTGACCATCTGTGTAACCCTCGATGAATCTGTAATCTTCGGATCACACGTAAGTGGTCATCTTCGTCCACTCTACCACCGCTTCGTCCAAAAAGGAGAACGAAAGGCAAAAAAAACTCTCTAATCGTCACGCTCAAAGAATTCAAATCTCCAATCCTGATGTTCAATCTGACATCGATCCGATTGATTCAGCCAGTGCAACATGGAGAAGTGGCCTTTCCGTCAACATTGAAGTTGCTTCATCTGAAACAGGTAGAGTAGAAATTCCTCCCTCTACGTAAAAGGACCGTTATGGAAGAAGACTTAAGGCATCAAGATGTGCTGAGAAAGTGCTACGTAAGCTTCTCTACACATGTAGGTTCAAATTCAATAATAAAGTAAGGAAAAGTTAACCTTGACAGATAGAACCTGAGCTTGAATTTGTAATTGTTGAGTCTGCTTTCTTGCATGGCCTATACGGTACCTATACTGGTACACGTGCAATTATCAGCTCAAGCAAGATAAAACCAACGGTGGGCATGCAGACATGCAGTTGTGTGCAAAATCATCCACCGGAAGATCAGGCTAGTTAGGCTCCTATGATGAATGCAATTGAATTCTCCGTCCGAGGTAATACAATGGGTGGCGGCAGCTAGTTCGCGAGACTATCAGCACATGGAGCAGCATATGGTTCTGATTAGAAAAAAGTAGGATCCATGCATTCCGTACCTGAGGATCAGCGTGATTATTGCCAGATCCCGGGCGGGATATAGGCTGACGTTGAGGATGCCGTCAAGCTTGGCCGCCACTCCCGCGCGCGGTGGCGTATGACCACAGGAAGTCGCATGCAGCTTCTCTTCATGCATCTTGCACCGGTGTCCACCTAATCAATTGGAGGCTTCTCCGGATGTTGCATGGCTGCTGAATTGCTGGCCCCTTCTAGATCGGATGGATACCGCCGGATTGCTTGCCGCCACGGTGCCGGATTGTCGGAAGGCAACGCAGCCGTCAGATCCATGGAGCGCGGAGGCCGTTGACTGCCCGCTCCCATCTGCCGTCGTGCTGCACGTTTTGGCTCCACCTAGGTTTAGGGATCGATGTACAGAGTGCAGGGCTGATGCATGTTTGACTGCACGATTTCCTTGCCCACTTCATGATCGATATGATCTCAGGCACGTTCTGAGCCAAACGCATAAGCTTGATACCATCACCGGAGACCATGTATGCAGCTGCGCGGTGATGCACCGGGATTTGTGGTTGAGGGTTGAAAGGATTGGAGTTGCCATCTACCACGGTCTGATAGTCGTAATCTAGGTGGACAATCATTGAACAGGCGCACGGGTGGGACAACAGGCATGGACTCTCGATCACTTTATCCGACGGTTGTAGAAAGTTAGGGGCGAGATCGGATGGACAATTTTCGTAGTTTTTGAGGATTAACGTGGAGCCTCTATTGGTGCCTCCAATTAGTAAATATAAGATATGTTAGTACTGCTAGTTTTTCTTACATAAAATTAATCTTGGTTATACTAGTGTCAGTATAGAATCATCTGTTAATTGATTGTTTGCTTATTCGTTGTTGGTGATAGATATTATCTAGTAGCTGCTCTGTGTTCTGTAATGCTGGTAGTGTGGTTGGTTTACTTTAGATTGTTGTCAACCCGTTCCTTTGCAGTAGTGTTTGTAGTGTTCTGTTAAATAACCCACCTGCACCTTCTTAACTCCTAGTCAATAACTTGTGTGCGCAGTGTTGTGAAACGTTGTTGGTTGCCTATCTATTTAATAGTATATGTCCCTAGAGCTAGTAGCATGCTCACTTGTGAGTGTGCTTAACGCTTCTTGTTAATGCCTGCTTGTTAAGGTACTTTTGTCTGAAGTATTTCCTGAACTTTTGTAGCAGCCCTTGGTTTTTGACCTAATCACCCTAAAGGGTGTTCTGCTTTAGTGTTTAGTTAGAACTACCTATTTAACTATTAGGGTTTCTGTGTATACTCTCTTAGGTGTGTTTGTTGTTTGTCTTAGCTGTATGGACTTGATGCTTGTTGTTGTATAACTAAGTAAATTGCTTGCTTTTGATTGTTAGCTAGTGTCTTGTGCAATGCTTGCTGTTTGTTATGTCCTTGTGGCATTGTCTTGAATTTTGAGCGTTGTTCCTTTCTCTGTTTACGACGTTAGATACGATCGGGAAGGAACTGGAAGTGAGGAGTGAACCTGAGGAACATCAAGATCAAGACCAAGGACATATGACCAAGCCAGGCAAGCCACCTCACCACTTTACTGAAATGCTATTATTTTCACAAGCATGTTTTGTTTTTCAAAATAAAATAATGCATGTTTTATTTCCTTTGTGGCATCTTGCCACCCAAAAACTATTTTACCAAATGTTGTTTGGCCAAAAATATCTACTAGAATATAATAGGTGTTATAAAAATTAAGTCTTCACTTGAGAAGCCTTCTGCTGAAGGCGCTATCAAGAAAATTATGTTCTCTAGTAGTATATCCTTATACTCTTACCTCAAAACCTTAGGATGGGAGCCTGGATTTGATGAAATGTTTTTGGAAAGAAAACCCGAGTCGCTGGGAGCGATCGACGAGAAAGTGTTTTATAAAACCCATGTTGCTGGGAGCAAATGGAGATGTTTATGAAAACCCGAAGTGCTGGGAGCACTCGGTGAGTTTACGAAAACCCGAGCTGCTGGGAGCAGTCGGAGATGGAGGTTTGTTTGCGAAGTCCCTGCTGCCGCCCGAACAATTAACCCGTACAACCACATTACCTCAAAATGGGCACGGGGCTTAGCGGAAGCTTGTTGGTGTTAGTATTCGAATACTCCTCAATTGGCTAGAAGGGGTTAGAGTCCCCGGAACCGAATGCTGCAAGGGAATGGGCATACAAAGTGTGGACTGCGTGTGCCACCGGGAAGCAACGGTGGGTCTCCTGTCATGGCGGTGTGAGACTAGGGGGAACCGGATCGATACGGCTAGCTCACTCGGTGCCGGGGAGAACAAACCCACTCGAAGAGGATATTCTTATACTAGCACTGACATAGTGGAAGTTAGGATCGGCCGTCTGATGTGTGCATGCTGTCTCTGTACAGTCCGTGGTTGACCCACGGCAGACCATCCGAATCTTGTGGTGAAAGTGTACCACCTCTGCAGAGTGTAAATCTATTCGAATAGCCGTGTCCGCGGTCATGGACAGTTGCAAAGGCCACACTGGGCGACTGGTGAAAGAAGAAAAGTTGTTTTCTGTTTTGGACTAAAAGAAGAATCAGAAAGGTACCTGGGAGGTACGGATTTTGGGAAGAATCAGAAAGGTACCTGGGAGGTACGGATTTTGGGAGAAGATGGTTGGTCTCGGGGAGTCAACCAGTCGGAACCCGGAAGGGAAAAAGGGGCATCCCTATCCTAGTGTTTTGAAAAAGTTTTACAGAAAGTGTTTTCAAACGTGGAAATGGTTTCTGCCATTTCTAAAAGAAGGAGAATTATATCTCCAAATGCCTTTTTTCAACAAAGATATAGAGATGTTGTATTCTCTATGTCTAAAAGCATCGTTTGCGAAAATTAAGCCCTATAGTCATATATAGCAGCTATCCCAGTTTTCGAAAACGCTTTTATTGCATTACCATGAAAACTTAAGCCTGGTGGTGGTCTTGCGAGTACGTAATTGTACTCATGGCTGTGTCCCTGGATATTCCAATGTCCAGATTTTCAACGAGGCGACCTACGCCGAAGATGAGGAGTATGCTGAAGATTGAGAGTTCGTCGACGTCTCTGCGAACTAGGCCGTCTTCCCAGTCAGCTGCCTGTAGGTGTTTTGGCAAATGACTTAGGCTCCACGTTGTTTGGTGATTCCGCTGCAAGAACCTATTGAAGAAGTATTACTTCAATCAAGTAAGTATTATGATTCGGTATTTATGGATGTTCTTTCGATACAAGTTTGATTGTGCTCTGCGACACACTGATCATGGGATCGCTGATGTTGTAGGCACAAGGTAATTTCGGACAGCTGATCCGGGGTTCCCACAGACTTGGTATCAGAGCCATCCTGACTGTAGGAGACCTTAGTTAGCATGGACGTTAGCTTAGGAAGGAAATATTTTGGTAAAAACCTATTACTACAAAAAATAAATTTTCCCTAGGGAAGTCTCAGAATGATTTTCCTTCTTCTCACCTTCTCAAATATTTCTAAGTCTCACCTCTCTATTTTTAAAATTTTCTAAAGGTTTTTCTATTATCTCTTCCTCGTTCAAACATGCATACTGGACGATGAACCCAAGTGAGACCTAATTAGATAGTACCCTGAAGAAAAGAAGTTTCCTTCCCGCGACTCCAACATCAAGGCGATTTCTGTGTGGAGAACAAAGATTGGCTACCACCTTGAGATTGAAGTGATCTCACCACCAAAGTTTCCTACTTCGACAAGGTGAAGAAAATCTTCGAGATACGAAGACCCTACCAAGTTTCAAGCTCAATGACATCGAACTGCCTAGAAGTTAAAGACACGAAGACCTCAACAAACATGGCTGACCCAGACCCATAGGATGCTTAGGATATGCCCACTTACCTTCTTGAGTTAAACCCATCTACCCGAACTTTAGACGCCGTGGTACTAAATGTACCTTGCTTGTTCTTTGATCTTTGTTTGTTCCTTGTTTGAGTGTTGTTTGTGTAATGTCTTTTTGTGAAGTTCCACAATCACGCCTTGCTGGCAACACAAGTAACCACACTTTGTCTTGACGAAAAACATGTTTGCGCTTCTTGCAAAATCTTTTGGCCTTTGACCCTGGTTACAGTTTTGCACCCTAACAAGAACCTGACCTAGGAAGCTTTTCGGAAAAACTTTTCCTCCTCGACCATGTCATCTTCTAGTGGAAAATGCAAGATACCGAAGATACTCAGCTCCAACCCGGGAAGTCAGGATTCTACAATCTAACAAGCAAATCAGCTACCGGTCTTCATGCACCGCTTCATCCAAGTATGTCAAACGCCATCAAGGAAGTTGAAGATTCAAGACCAAAGCCGAGGATACGTGAGCCGTATTATAAACCTAACCACAGTAACTTACCTTGGTTAGCTCTAGATTAACATCTAACAAGTGATTTGCTAACCTTCCCTCACCCGAAAGCCCGATAAGGAGAAGGAGTGCTCGAGAGAAGAACTAAAGGAGTTTATGAAGCCCTCAAGCCATTAAGCTACCAATGGCAAATCACCATCCGCAAACGCGAAGACAATATATACCCAACAACACACCAAGAAGAATCAAAGGGGGGAAGCACCTGCAATTCGACATTACAAACCCCCAAGCAACCAGAGATGTGAATAGACGATTCTAACATTTCTCTTGTATTAACTAAAGGTTACTCTAGTCTAGAGACCTGACACCCCCGTGAAGCTAGAGTGTAGCTAAATGCGTCTCTAACTACGATTCTCACAAGAAATACAAAATGAAGACAAAGGCGGGAAATCTACACCCATTCCCCAAAGTAGCCTGGTCCAGACCGTTCATCAGCGTGCCAATATCATTCACCCTGCAAGTTTTGACGCAGCATGAAGCTTTTCGCATCTCCAACTAACCAGAAGCTGGAGTGAGTCTAGTCTCTAACTTGACGCAACCTGCGAGGCCTGCAAGTATTGTGTCCCTAACTATGACCATCCGAGAGTCAATAATCCCTTGGCGTGTTAACTACTCCAACTCCAAGCACCAAGGAAGAACAACCGGGTTAGAGGTCGTCAGGTTACTCAAGAAAAACAATACCTCCAAGTCAACACCAGCTTCAGTCTACAAATGACCCGTCAAGGTTCCTTTTTAAGGGGGAAGACATACACTAGTTTATTAGGAAGTTTTGACAAGTTGTTCTTTGCGCCCCAAGCCTGGAGTATTCAAGGTCAACCCATCAAGAATGCGGGTCAGCATCACCCACCATGAAGACACCATCAGCAAAAACCAAAGCCTTCCAGAAAGAGTCAGACGCCTTACCCGTAAGGAAAAACCGTTGGAGATCAGCGACCTCGGATGATGAAGAAACATCATCTCTCTGTCCTTACACCCTTTTAGTACCCGCTTAGGAATCTCGGGACGAGATTCTTTTAAGGGGGGAAGAATCTGTCACGCCCCAATTTTGGGAAGCCAGAAAATCACGGTTGTTAGATAGCCCAAAAATCTGGGGCAACAAAAACTTTTTGAAGTTGCTCCATTGATGCTTGTGTTTCACTTCCCTTTTTGCTTTGTTTGACTTTGGGTACTTTGTTGGTTGTGTTTGTTAACACCTAATAGTAACCTTGTGAGCACAACCTACTTAAACCCTACCTCTTAGTGATCGTGTCATGACAAGAAAAATATTCCATATATCTTCTCCTATCTTATTTGTGGCCAAAATCCTTTTTCAAAGATGCTTTGATTTTATCAACTACCCGAAGGCCTAAGATTTGAGAAAGTAAAGTATTTACAGAAGTACCTGTTTATAAAACTATAGAGATCTATCTACTCTCTCCTGCCCATTTCCAAACTTTGTTGCCCTTATTTTAAAACTCCTATTTTCAACACCCTTTTTGAAAACTAATGCAAGTGGGGAGTATATTAACCCACAACTTTTCTATATCGAAAACCTTTTGAAAATTATAAAGTTTTGAGTTGAACTACCTTCCAATTTCTTCTCTTCAAGTTTTGGAGTTTATTAAAAAGCCTCTTGTTTTCCTTGTTTTCAAAAGTTATCTAAAATACTTTTCAAAGAAGTTGTTTATTTAAAAATCACTTTAGTGATCTCTACTACATCCCCTCTCATCTCATTTCAAAAATATATGTTTTGAAAACATTTTCTTATTGATTACAAATTATTTACCAAAAGGCCAGAATTGGTTTTTAAAACTATTTTTGTGAACAAAAGTATTTCCAAAATTCTTAGCAAAACTACCCAACATTCCTATGGTCATATGTGACCACTTTTATTCAAAAATATTTGTTTGTGTTATGCAAAATTTTAAAGAAAACTTTGCAAGACCTTCTTTAAAACTTTTTTTTTCTGTTAATAAATTCTTGTGTGAGGGAGAGCAGCCCAAAAAGACCCAACCAGCCCAACTAACTAAAACCCTAGGGTTCCATCCCTGGAAAATTAGACTTCCTCCCCATCCGCCTCCCTCCATTTCCTTCTATTCGCATCCAAGTCCTCCCACCTCCTCTTTTTCCTTTTTCTCTCGCGAATAGGCCCCTGGCCCCTTATCCTCTCCTTCCTCTCACCTTATCCATTCAGCCACACCACGCACACAACACACGCACGCACGCAACGCACACACCCGCACCGACCCGAGCTCCTCTCCACCACCAGCTCGACCTGGCGCCGCCGCCGTCCAGGGCCGCCGCCCTGCCGGCGCCGTCCTCCTCCACCCAGGCCGCCCCCTGCTCCGCCCGTGGTCGCCGGCCACCTCCTCTCCTCCACCCCGAGGTCGACGCCTCGACCCGCCGGCCGGCGCCCTCGAGCTCGCCCTCATGGGCCGGCGCCGCCCCTGCCTCGCCTGCGCCCTGGCTCCTCGCCGCGGCCGTCTCCGCCTCCTCGCCGCGCATCCCCTCATCCGCCTCCCCGTCGAGCTCCGGCGCCGCCCCGGACGGCGCTGCCCCCTCGCGGAGCCAGCCGTCCTCGACCCGGCCCCCGAGCTGCTCTGCCCGGCCGTGTCCCTGCCGAGCCCTGCGTCCGACGCCCGGCACCCCTGCCCAGCCGCCGTCCCCGTGACCGACGCCCTCCGTTTGCGGCGTCCCGGCGTTCCCGACGTGTCCGTGTCTGTCCACCCTTCGAGGTGCTGCAACGCGCGCTTGCGCTGTCCGCGCGCGCGCTGTCTCCGTGTCCGCCTTCCGTTCCAGGGTCCCGACGTCCGTCACGGCGTGTCCGTGAGCCTGCGCGCGCTAGTGATCTCCGTGCGCGCACTGTCCCGGTGGTTTCCCGATGTTCCCGATACCGTGTTCCCGATGTCTCCGGTTTCACGATGTTCCCGCTGTCGTGAGTCCGTCCAACGGATCCCTCCGTTCGTTCAACGGATTCGATCCCGACGTTCCCGACATTTTCCCGATGTCTCCCGACGCCTTCCCGATATCTTCCCGATGTCTCCCGACGCCTTCCCGATATCTTCCCGATGTTTCCCGACGTCTTCCCGATGTTTCCCGATGTTTCCCGATGTCTTCCCGATGTTTCCCGACGTCTTCCCGATGTTTCCCGATGTCTCCCGACACCTTCCCGATATCTTCCCGATGTTTTCCCGATGTTTCCCCGACGTCTTCCCGATGTTTCCCGATGTTTCCCGACATCCTCCCGGTGTTTCCCGATGTCTTCCCGGTGTCCCCGGATCCCTTCCGGAGCATGTCTCCGATCCAACGGATTCCCCTCCGGCGCTTGTTTTTGTCCGACCGATGTCTCTCCGTGTTCTACGACAAGAGAGTCACCAACACCGTGTATCCCGACCGTCGGCAAAGACCGCACCACGACGACTCGAGTACAGCTACTTCGTCTACTTCCACGACACCGACAAACTACGTTGTCCCGGTTCGGCGACTACTTCCACGACGACGACTACTTCCTCTACAGAGCAAAGTTCCCGGCTTTGACCCCGAAGTTCTTCGACCCCTCCTGCCGACCGTTGTTTGATGTTTTGAGGTTGATTAGCATGACCAGTACAACTATTTTAATATGTTAGTACTGTTAGTTTTTCTTACATAAAATTAATCTTGGTTATACTAGTGTCAGTATAGAATCATCTGTTAATTGATTGTTTGCTTATTCGTTGTTGGTGATAGATATTATCTAGTAGCTGCTCTGTGTTCTGTAATGCTGGTAGTGTGGTTGGTTTACTTTAGATTGTTGTCAACCCGTTCCTTTGCAGTAGTGTTTGTAGTGTTCTGTTAAATAACCCACCTGCACCTTCTTAACTCCTAGTCAATAACTTGTGTGCGCAGTGTTGTGAAACGTTGTTGGTTGCCTAACTATTTAATAGTATATGTCCCTAGAGCTAGTAGCATGCTCACTTGTGAGTGTGCTTAAAGCTTCTTGTTAATGCCTGCTTGTTAAGGTACTTTTGTCTGAAGTATTTCCTGAACTTTTGTAGCAGCCCTTGGTTTTTGACCTAATCACCCTAAAGGGTGTTCTGCTTTAGTGTTTAGTTAGAACTACCTATTTAACTATTAGGGTTGCTGTGTATACTCTCTTAGGTGTGTTTGTTGTTTGTCTTAGCTGTATGGACTTGATGCTTGTTGTTGTATAACTAAGTAAATTGCTTGCTTTTGATTGTTAGCTAGTGTCTTGTGCAATGCTTGCTGTTTGTTATGTCCTTGTGGCATTGTCTTGAATTTTGAGCATTGTTCCTTTCTCTGTTTAAGACGTTAGATACGATCGGGAAGGAACTGGAAGTGAGGAGTGAACCTGAGGAACATCAAGATCAAGACCAAGGACATATGACCAAGCCAGGCAAGCCACCTCACCACTTTACTGAAATCCTATTATTTTCACAAGCATGTTTTGTTTTTCAAAATAAAATAATGCATGTTTTATTTCCTTTGTGGCATCTTGCCACCCAAAAACTATTTTACCAAATGTTGTTTGGCCAAAGATATCTACTAGAATATAATAGGTGTTATAAAAATTAAGTCTTCACTTGAGAAGCCTTCTGCTGAAGGCGCTATCAAGAAAATTATGTTCTCTAGTAGTATATCCTTATACTCTTACCTCAAAACCTTAGGATGGGAGCCTGGATTTGATGAAATGTTTTTGGAAAGAAAACCCGAGTCGCTGGGAGCGATCGGCGAGAAAGTGTTTTATAAAACCCATGTTGCTGGGAGCAAATGGAGATGTTTATGAAAACCCGAAGTGCTGGGAGCACTCGGTGAGTTTACGAAAACCCGAGCTGCTGGGAGCAGTCGGAGATGGAGGTTTGTTTACGAAGTCCCTGCTGCCGCCCGAACAATTAACCCGTACAACCACATTACCTCAAAATGGGCACGGGGCTTAGCGGAAGCTTGTTGGTGTTAGTATTCGAATACTCCTCAATTGGCTAGAAGGGGTTAGAGTCCCCGGAACCGAATGCTGCAAGGGAATGGGCATACAAAGTGTGGACTGCGTGTGCCACCGGGAAGCAACGGTGGGTCTCCTGTCATGGCGGTGTGAGACTAGGGGAACCAGATCGATACGGCTAGCTCACTCGGTGCCGGGGAGAACAAACCCACTCGAAGAGGATATTCTTATACTAGCACTGACATAGTGGAAGTTAGGATCGGCCGTATGATGTGTGCATGCTGTCTCTGTACAGTCCGTGGTTGACCCACGGCAGACCATCCGAATCTTGTGGTGAAAGTGTACCACCTCTGCAGAGTGTAAATCTATTCGAATAGCCGTGTCCGCGGTCATGGACGGTTGCAAAGGCCACACTGGGCGACTGGTGAAAGAAGAAAAGTTGTTTTCTGTTTTGGACTAAAAGAAGAATCAGAAAGGTACCTGGGAGGTACGGATTTTGGGAAGAATCAGAAAGGTACCTGGGAGGTACGGATTTTGGGAGAAGATGGTTGGTCTCGGGGAGTCAACCAGTCGGAACCCGGAAGGGAAAAAGGGGCATCCCTATCCTAGTGTTTTGAAAAAGTTTTACAGAAAGTGTTTTCAAACGTGGAAATGGTTTCTGCCATTTCTAAAAGAAGGAGAATTATATCTCCAAATGCCTTTTTTCAACAAAGATATAGAGATGTTGTATTCTCTATGTCTAAAAGCATCGTTTGCGAAAAATTAAGCCCTATAGTCATATATAGCAGCTATCCCAGTTTTTGAAAACGCTTTTATTGCATTACCATGAAAACTTAAGCCTGGTTGTGGTCTTGCGAGTACGTAATTTTACTCATGGCTGTGTCCCTGGATATTCCAATGTCCAGATTTTCAACGAGGCGACCTACGCCGAAGATGAGGAGTATGCTGAAGATTGAGAGTTCGTCGACGTCTCTGCGAACTAGGCCGTCTTCCCAGTCAGCTGCCTGTAGGTGTTTTGGCAAATGACTTGGGCTCCACGTTGTTTGGTGATTCCGCTGCAAGAACCTATTGAAGAAGTATTACTTCAATCAAGTAAGTATTATGATTCGGTATTTATGGATGTTCTTTCGATACAAGTTTGATTGTGCTCAGCGACACACTGATCATGGGATCGCTGATGTTGTAGGCACAAGGGAATTTCGGATAGCTGATCCGGGGTTCCCACAAATAGCAGCAAGTTGTTCAATTTTCGGGCCCTCATTAGGCAAATCAGTTTCATAAAGTTTCTTACCAAACTTAGAGAAATTAAACTCATAAGATTCTCCATTAAATTTAGTGTAAATTTTCTCTTTCTTACAATCTATAATAGCACCACATGTATTCAGAAAAGGTCTACCGAAAATAATAGGACAAGTTTTACTAGCTTTAGAACCAAGTACTACAAAATCAGTAGGATATTTAGTTTTACCGCACAAAACCTCAACATCTCTCACAATACCGAATGGAGAGATAGTTTGCCTATTGGCAAGTTGAATAACCACATCAATATCCTCAAGTTCACAGGGACTAATTTCATGCATAATTTCTTTATAAAGTTCAAAAGGAATAGCACTAGAACTTGCGCCAATATCACATAAACCATAATAGCAATGTTCTCCTATCTTCGCTGAAAGCACAGGAACACTTGTTTTCTTAAATTTCCCAGGACGCGAAACAATATTAGAAGCATCTTCACAAAAGATAATATGTTCTCCATCTACATTTTCAGTTACCAAATCCTTTATAATTGCTACTTCAGGTTCAACAGTTATTTGTTCATCAGGCTCTAAAGGTTTCTTTGCACTTTTATTAACTACACTAGCTATCAGAGAATGTTGCCTGACTTTAACAGGAAAAGGTATTTTTTCAATATAAGGTTCTGGCAAAATGTGATCAACAGTATGAACTTCAATACTTCTGCCCATGGCCGAATTGGTTTTGTCTTTATAAGGTTCATGATATTTATTCAAATCCTTCTTAGGCACATCAAGATAAGAAGCAAAGCTTTGTAATAATTTGCAACAACTTGAGAATCAAGACAGTAAACAGCACTAACATTACGGAAATCATCAGTCTCCATAAAAGATTTAATGCATTCATAATCATAATTTATACCTGACTTTCTACCTTTGTCGTTCTCCCATCCTTCAATATTTTCCTGAATACGGTTAAGAAGGTCACATTTAACTTCTTCTTCAGTACATGTAAATGATCCAGAGCAAGAGGCATCCAATAAATCCTTATCATGAAGAGAAAGCCTTGCCTAAAAATTATTGATAACAATATTACTTGGGAGCTCATGAATGGGACATTTGAGCATTAGTGACTTCAATCTCCCCCACGCTTGGGCAATACTTTCTCCATCATGAGGCCAAAAATTATATATGCGATTCCGATCTTGATGAATCTCACTAGGAGGATAGAATTTAGAATAAAAGAGAGGTACAATTTCCTCCCAGCCAATAGATCGGCCATTCTTCAGCATCTTATACCATTCCGTAGCTCGGCCCTTCAATGATATAGAGAATAACTTCCTCTTGACTTTTTCCATTGAAATACCTGCACACTTGAACAACTCGCATAATTCATGTATAAATAGTAAATGATCACCAGGATGGATGGTTCCATCTCCAACATAGCGGTTATCCATAACACGTTCAACAATTTTCATTGGTATTTTAAATGAATCTAATTCGGAAGGCGGCGGTTCATCTACTACCTTAGCAGTGGCAATAGTATTCCCAAATAGGGATTCGAATGGAGATCTCTCCATAATAAAATAAAGCAACAAGCAGAAATAAAAACAACAGTTACAGTAAAGGTTTCCCTTACCAATAGCACTTCACTCCTCGGCAACGACGCCAGAAAATAGTCTTAATGATCCACAAGTATAGGGGGTGTATCGTAGTACTTTCGATAAATAAGAATGTCGAACCCAACGAGGAGCAGAAGGTGTTGACAAGTAGTTTTGAACAAGGAATCACTGTAAATACTAGCAGACAAGTTTTTAGGGGTTTTTGATATTGCAGATAAATAAAATGCGTGTAAATAAAAGACAGTAATAATAATTGTAGCGAGTGGCCCAATCCTTTTAAGAGCAAAGGATTAGCCGGTTGGTTTACTTATGATGGCAAAATGTTCTTGAGGACACACGGGAATTTCGTCAAGTGCTTTCGCTTCCTACAGCTGATTAATCTTTATTGTTTTGATAAGTGTTGTGTGGGTGAATCTATGCTAATGCACTGCCCTAACTTGGACTAATACATACTTGTGATTAAACCCCTTGCAAGCATCCGCGTCACAAGGAAGTAATTAAGATAAATCTAACCACAGCCTTAAACTCTGAGATCCTACACTCCCTCATGCACCGGTTTACTAACGGGGGTTTAGGTTTCTGTCACTCCGGCAACCCCACAATTAGTAGCCAAATACACAATGCATTCCTCTAGGCCCATAAAGGTGAAGTGTCATGTAGTCGACGTTCACACGACACCACTAGAAGAATAACACCACAACTTAAATATCAAACCATTAAATATTACTCAACATAGTTCCACTACTAACAGCATGACTTCTCCCATGTCCTCAAGAACTAAACGAACTACTCACAAGACATCATATGGATCATGATCAGAGGTGATGTAATGATGAATAACAATCTGGACATATACTTCAATTCACCGATAAAACTTAATAGCATCAACCACAAGTAGTAATCAACACCGGGAAAATTTCCCCTATGAACTACACAAAGTATAACCCTAGATGTTGCAGCGAAACGAAGTGGAGCGGTGGAGATGATGGTGACAGCGATGGAGATGATGATGATCCCGATGACTCACCCCGTCTTAGGGTTTCTGGGGGATGAAGTACGCGAAGGGGGAGCACAGAGGTGGGCCAGGGTGGCCACACCATGCCCCGGCGCGACAGAAGGGGGCCCGCGCCGTGGGGTGGTGTGGGCCCCTCGTGGCCCATCTCAGCCTCCCCTTTTGGCTGGCTCCGGCATCTGACAAAATAGGAACATCTGTATATTTTCCGTGAATTGTTGATCTTCAGAAATAGGGTGTCTTGACGATGCTTTTTCAGCTGAATCCTGACTCCGGCAGTTAATTCTCCAATAATCATCAAACATGCAAAACAAGATAAAATAACATAAGTATATCATCTAAATGTGAAATATATCAATGAATAGCAGTAAATTATGATATAAAATAGTGATGCAAAATGGACGTATCAACTATATTTTTTGTTGTAAGGAGGGGGGCTGGTAATTGTGTGATCTGTATACATGGTAACTAAAATAGTATCTCTATATTTTTGGTAAAACCATGTACTAGTCATTTTTAAAAGATATTTTTTGCCTTTTTTGGCAGCTTTGCTTGCTAGGTTATCGTATCTTGTTTACTACATAAACATCATCTTTTTACTACCTTTTCTTTGTTTGATTCACATGATTGCTATTTTCTTTCTTTTTACAACCATCTTTTTAACGCAAACTATCCTTGTTTTTATAAGGTACACCTGCCGTTATATAATTCTGGGTTTTACTACCTACTGGTTGTGAACCTGAAGAAACAGATTTTCCAAATCGTGTACCCAAACAGGAAGATTCACTTGATCAAGGATGAAGCACATGTTGCAGTCAAATTTTTTAAAATGGCATTCAAGATAGCGTATAAGCATTCTCTTATCAAGATAGACACCATGGAAACAATTTTCCAAGGTGTCTGCTCTACTGAGAGGGAGTAAGAGTGCCAACATTTTTCTAATGTTTTTTTGTTTGTTCATATACTTTCTATACCCACATGCCAGAATGCTCTAACCAACATAGACGCCACATATGTTTTTTTTTTTTGGAAGACAATACATTTTCTGATTGATTTTCTACTATGTTTCTTGGTTTTCTTTTATATCACAATGCAGTGGCGATAGCGGTGTTTTCGTGATGAAAATGATATGCGACTACAATGCTGACAGGACTTTCTGGTTTGAACCAGTAAGCGTTGCATTTCTTTTTTCTATTACACTTACGTTTCCAACCACCACATGCTAACATTTTTCTCTAGGCATTTTTGATGGACTGGTTTATTTTATGGGTTTCATTGTGTGTTTTTGTAGGAACACGCGAAGCCTATCCGTGAAATACTCACGTACTACATGCTAGCTCACCCTTTCAACGAGGGAATGCCTCTTGAAACAAAGAGAATTCTCGATAGACATGTTAGTACAGTCATCATAGTTCCACATTTTTCCCCCATGGTTGTTAAATCTTTTAATTGATACATCTACCCACCTTTTTTTGTCATGGATAATGACATGCAGGGAATACCATACGACTGGAAGGTACTATTCTTATCATTTCCTTTTTACCTTGGCAAAAAAACAGTCCTTTTGGTTTCTGTATCCTCCCATTTTTGGTATAGTTGGTAACATTGTCTTTCTATTTCAATGTTTTTTGTAGACACCTGGTTACTCCCATCGGAATACACGTGAATACAATGAACTCAGTAGCCCAGATTCAATAGAGAAAATGCTCATCTTCTGAAGCCTGATGTAATACTTGTGGTTCAGTTTTTTAGAGAAGTGTTTTGTAATAGATGGTTATTGAGTATTTTGCCAACACAAACGCTATCTCGATGACCGATTCTTATCGCGGGCTTGTAGCGACCTGATAATTTTTTATAGTAGTCTGAATCTATCCGTGGGTTTTTTATCGATTTTTTGTGTTGACCGGTTATCGTCGGGCATAAGCCGAGTATTTTTTATTCTGACCCATGTTTCGTTGCTTCGAAAACCTTTTTTTTGGGTCATTTTTATCCCCATAAAAACATTGGTGATTTCTCAAAAGAGCAACAGTGCTCGAATGTAAGCAATTTCTTTTCTTTCTCCAACCCTTTTTTTAATTGATAATTTTATTGTTCTTTTCAATAATTTTATTGTTCTTTCAGTTTTATCCTATCAAACATTGGTGGTTTCTTCATGTTATTTTTTTGTTGGGCCTAGTACGTCTCGCGATTTTTAGTTCCTCGACCACATCGTGGGCCTACCCTTATGATGCGGTAAGTAGCAACTACCAACGAGGAACATGTTTTTTTCCTATTTAAGTAGAGGGCCTATTTTTTATCCTAATGGCCTTTTATTTTTTCCTTTGCATAATAGGCCTCGTTTAACTGATCACGTACTGGGCCGCGCCCACATTCTACGTCGCCCGTCATCAGCACTCCGCGCGGTGGGGAAGTGGAGTTTCGCACCGGTTCTGGAAACAAGCAGCAGGCGGAGAGCACGGCGCGCGACGGTTCGTTTCTTCTCCTTTTTTTGCGAAAATGTAATCTCTGATTCATTTTTCTCCCCTTTGGATTCTTCTTTTTCTCCAGTTGATTTTCCTATTCCTCTTTTCTAATCTTCACGCATCCGGCGCGGATCTATGTTTTCTTATCTACTACTTGTTTTGTGCAGCATTTCGCCGGTTCCAAATTACTCGAGCAAAGGAAGCGAAGGGGGGAATATCCATCGTCTCCAACTGAATCATTTTCTTCTTTTCCTAGGTGGTGAGTTCTTCAAAAGACTGTATCGCAAGCTTTTTGAGGGACATGCACATCATATTGTAGATCTTTTGTCTAGGGTTTTTTGGCTTTTGAATATTCTAGGGTTCCCCCCTTCTTGGCTTTTTTCTAGACTTTTTAGTAGCCACAAAATAGTTGGTTTTTAGTTTCTTATCAAGTTTTCCACTAGCGGTATATTTTAGTAAAGTCATTTTATTTTTAATGTATGTTATTTGATTCTATGGATTTGGTAATCTGTGTACCCCTAAACTTTGTAATTTAGTATGCATGTATCTCCCCACCAGTACTAATTTGTGATCCTTACACTTTGGTAACTGATCTATATATGGTCGGAAACTCGTAAAGCAGTTTTTTCACAGAGTTTTGTGTGTTCTACATATATGATATCTCATTATCTTTTTTAGAATGACATGTGCTTGGTAGCATTGTACTATATTTTTTCTAGTTTGACATATTGTTTGCCTGAATTTTTTGCTTTCCTATTAGTGTATGAATATGTGCACTCTACCATTTTCCATGGTAACAATTTTTTATGCAAGATCTTTGCATTCAGTTGATTCTAGCGAAGTTTTTACCATAGAAAAGATCATTATTTTTTTTGTTCGGTATGATATATGATAGGAAAGTTTTCCAGATTGCAAAAACATGGAGTTCACTCATGAAAGAGAGGTTTCCTGCCATGGCTTCACAAAGATAAATGTGGTTTATACTAACATGGCTGCAAGTGTTGACGCATGGATTGACAAGGTTGAAGTTAAGCTGGCTGCTGCCAAGACGAAGATTGTTGGGGTTGATGTCGAGTACACAAGGAAAGGATTCTATCGACAGAAGGCTGCTACCCTCCAGATGTGTGTTGATGAGGAGTGCTTAGTTTATCACGCTTGCAATGCTGATAAAACTAGTGACAAGCTTTCTAGTTTCATGAAAAACCGGAATTACATTTTCGTTGGGGTTGACATTGAGCAAGACATCAATATGTTGGGGCGTTCCAACATGTACATCACTCGAACTGCATTCAAGGACATCCAGGAAATTTGGAGGGACCCTGACAGTGAAAAATCAATGGACCAGAAGCAAGGACTAAAGGATCTCGCTTCTGCCGTCATTGACCGGTACTATGAGACGATGAAGGATGGATTTGGAGAGAAGGAGCACAGCATGTGGGCAGAAGCTCCCCTACCGCCCAAGCACCTAGAATATGCTGCTAGGGATGCCTATGCGGCGTACGAGATTTATAGGCGTTTAGATTTATATGAAAGGGGCTTCTCCTCAATTGAAAAAAAACTCTAAGAACAAACGAGCTAGGGGGTGGTAAAGGGGCTTTTTAGTTACTCAGTGTGAAGCTAGCTACATCTATCAACCCCTTTTATATATGCAGCAGGGGTGAACTTTTAGAGAGGGAGCTGTAGGAATGCACTTTTTGGGTGTCATTTCCTTTAGTTTAGTGTGAAGTTAGTGACAAGTTTTAGCTTCCTCCATGATATGTAGTCAGTATGATGTTTAGGTATCTATCGGTCCCTTGTATTTATAGTCTGACCTTTTGCGTCTTCTTGTATGTAAGAATATGTGTTAATAAAGATGGGCTTTTGGTAAAAACTTGTCCTTTTTTGGTATTTTTTATTCAACATTGTCTGGATAAAGATCTGAGCTTAATCTATACCTATCAGCCTTTATAAACAAGGTTAGTTTTTTTTCGAGATTTACTATACAGTTCACATAGTCAATTTAATTTATGAAACTATTCAGTATAGACTGTTGGTAATAATGCTCAAGTAGGCTCGCACTTTAAACTTATACAAGTTGTTTTTCAAATTCCATCCTGGTGTGTAATGCTTAGTGTCACGGTGTGATTTTTAATCTTGCTCCTTTTGATATGTACACGATTCTGACTCAGCTTGGTTATTTATGTGCTACATACTTGGTAACATCTTCTAATTTTAGTTTTTTAAGATTTGATACCTTTTTGTCCTGTTACTTGCTTTGGTAACATATTTTTAAACTTTTTTTATCCTGGTAAGTCCTGTGATAGGGAGGGCTTGGTAACATATTATACTAGTTTTTTTCGTAGTTGATGGAAGTAGTAAATTTGTAGTTTGTATTACTCATATTTTTAATTATGGCTGTCAGATTTCACAAATGGACATGGGTATGGGTGAACTGCAATGCCCCATATGTTTTCAACCTGTGCGAAATTGCGGTCGCACTGATAGGCGTTCAACTGCATTTGAGACTGTAATGCTGCACGGTTTCCCCAATGGAGGGGTAATTTTGCAACCCCTTTTGTCACATTTTACATGAAGTTTTCTGCATCACTCATAATTTTAGTTTTCATTGAACAAGTTAATGATACATGACTCATTTTTTCAGTTTTTCAAAATGCAGAATGTGCCTTGCAAGTGCGAAGTCAACCTAGAAGTTTTGCTGCTGGGAAATGGATGGTTGCAACTGACAGGTGGAACCACACGTTTGATCTCTACCTAGAGAGGAGATGGGGAAGAACAATTGTGTGTGGACCATACTGGAAATCACTGGTTAGGATGTTTGGCATACAACAAGGAGATGTTGTGTGCTTCAAACTTGCTGATAACCATATGGAAGATGAGATGGACCAAGATGTTGAGGAAAAAGTCATCAAATTTGATCTTGCTGTTTACAGTATAGTGGACAACACAAAGCAAGAAAAACACATAGTTTCTGATTCAGGTAATATCGCAACGCAATCTCATTTTGTTGTATCAAATTTGTTGTCTATCCATGTAGTTACCTGAAATTATTCTCTTTTCTTATCAGTTCTTTTTCCTGTGATCCCTGATGTGAGAGCTGCTCTACGCAACATAGTGTTTTCAGAGATATTTGATGTACAAGAGCATGAAATGGCTGCTATCAACTTCGCATTGCACAAAGTTGCCTGCATGGCACCTACGAGTGAACTCGAAGGAGGAGAGTTTTATGTTAAAATTACTGAAATGAAATACTTTGTTCACAAGGTCAATGAAAACAATCTGATTGTTCAGGGCCTGGTAAGTTATTTTGTTAGTCAAAACCAGACACTACTTTTTAATATGTGTCAATTTTAATCTAGTAATTTTTTTATGCTGACAACTAGTGCTTTTTTCAGTTAATTCCTGAAGAAATACTTGATGGCTACAAGTACCAAGCCGAGGGCAATTCGCTGTTATGGAAGAGAGGTCTCCAACACAAAATTCAGGGAGTGTACAACTGCCTTAATATGCGCATTGTTTTTATTTAAGGAATCAATGAACTTGTTGCGGGAGAGAACATTGGACAAGGGACTCTTGTAATGGTTAGGGTTGATCCGAGACCACAAGCAATCCGTCTTGACCTGGTCGAGGTTATCAACCCAGTGTAGAAGAAGATGCTGTATTTTGCAATCAGTCTTTTTTTCATCAGTAATGTTGCACTCAAGTCTATAGCTATGCTTGCAATGATTTTTTAGGGTTGTAATGCTGTTGGTGTACTGTAATGCCTCTAGCTTTTGTACTGAAGCAGAGAACTATGATTGCCTTGCAGACTTTTTATAAGTATGTCAGTAACAGTTTTTTAGGTTTTGTAATGCCGCGAACCTTTTAATACCTATTTTAGGTTTCTACTGAATTCAAGAGCTTTTGTTTTTTGCTCTTTTGTGTGAAACTATGTTTTTTGTAATGACTTAATCATTGTAATACTGTTTTTACCTTTTTTAATGCCTCTATGCCTCTATGTGTTTTGCCTTCTATGATGTACTTTAAGATGCCCCTAAAATATTCTGTTTTCTGGAGGCTATTCGCAAAACTGCTACATTTTTTCCCCTAATGCAGAAGATTTTGCTTTTGAAAAATTACTTCATAGTTGTTCATGCAAAAGTTAGTTTATAATTTTTTAATAAAATTCTACTTCTTTTTTTCTTCAAGTTAGTGACTCACAAGTAAGTGAATAACAACCTTTAAATTGTTTTTTTAAACAGATGTTACCCTTTTTTGAGTTGATAACACGCGGGCCAGTAGGTTGGTAACCTCCCTTATGGGTTAAATTGAGCATTACTGTTTCCAATTGTTTTATACTAGTAGAAAGTAACAGTTCAATTTTGTCCCAATTTTTTGAACTAGTAGGAAGTGGGTATCTCCCTCCCTTTTTTTAACCCTAAAATATCGCTAGCCCAAAAAGGGAATTGAACAATATTCGTTTTTTCCTTTATTTTTTGGTAATTGCCAAAAGAAAATTCAAAATCTAGCGCTAAAAGGGAATAGTTCAAGCGCCTAAAGTGAAAAGGCCCAAAGCATGCATCGTCGTGGGCTTAGAGAGGCCTCAAAGCGAAACGTGCTCACACTGAAAGGGAAAAGGATCGCTACCGCAACGTGCCGTACGTACACAACAAAGGAAACGTGACTGACCACGATCGTACCTGAAAGGGAATAGAACACAACCGCACGCTGGCAAGATTTTTTCCAAAACGGGCTGTCTGAAATCGTTCGACCGATAGCTATCGATCGAACGTGCGATAGCTAGCCCTCCCCAAAAAAAACATGAATGTACTCACAGAGAAACAAAATCATAACCAAACAGCTAGGAGAAGTGAGTGCGTAGAAAAATAGGTGTGGTTGATACTTGCTTGATAGATTTGCAAGCATGGCGTTTGATTATGACGGCGTGTTCCATGTGGAGTGAGATAGCCATGTAGGGTATATGGAAAATTTTCATGCTAGTGAGCTGCTCATATGTCTGCATGAGAAAATACGGCCGATTTGGTCATTTCTACATAACTATGTTCTGGTCTGCTTTGTGTATCGTGTTGGACGAAACGTGGAGCCACGTAGATTGTCAAACAACTCAAAAGGTGAAAGCGGTGTACCAAATTCTACTAATTTTGCCATGAGCCCACCTAGTTTATTACGTCAACCAAACATGCCCTAGACCACATTAGATAATCTCGACCGGCGTCCTAATGGCCCTCCCAATAGGACTATTTTGGTGTCGGACATAGAAACCTCACCCGGCCAGCCTCTCTAATAGGGAAATATTTGTCGGACCATCCCAATAAATTGTCTAGCACTCTCATGACGGTATCGGTTCATAGGGAGCGGTCTGAAAATGCCGAGCATAATCAAAAATGTTGCCACGCCAGATGCAGGCGGGTCATGGTTGAACTATAGGTTACGATCATACCCCTATAATAACAAGTGCTTAGTTATGCTTAGAACCTCAAACAATAGGTTGTGAAACAATATCCTTTACCCAAAAGAAAGGTTTAGAAAAACCTTAGGAGGAATTTATTGCTTAAGGATGTTTCTGAAAGTAATGTTTTATAAATGGAGTTGATGATGAGAATGGTGGAATTTTATAAAACACGTTACATGAAGTCTCGCCAAACAACCCTAATAAACATGTGTAACCACACTACCCCCCTAATATGGAATTGAGCTTGACTTAGTGTCTTGTTCAGCCTAGTGTAAATCCCACAAAGTTGTGGCAGGAGCACAATCATCGCTCTAGTATATGGGACCTCGCTCTGTTTTTTTTATTTTTTTTATTTTTTGTGTTTAATTAAAAGGAAATAGCATTCTTATAATCACGCAAGGCCAATTCCAGCACGCAGGTTGGAACGTGACCATGCAACACCCCAGAACTCAACTCTTTAGCAGCAAACCTAGTAATCTCATGAGCTAGACTGTTCGCTCCATTTGTAGGTGTGATCATGAGCATATTTTAAGTTTCACCGGTTGCAACAATGGTATCCTCATGTGTGGAAATAGATGTGATGGTGTGAACTATGACCCTTTTATCGATATGGTGATAGATGTGTAAAATGAAGGATCAATACCGTCTGGTAGATTCTTTACGAGTGTCGAGCAAGAGAAAAATCACGATGGATTTCTTACATAGCATACACCTTATATGGGGAGAAGTGGCTGGCACGATGAGCGTATTGAATCTTGTGGGGAAAGTGCAGAGCCCCTGAAGAGTGTTAAACTATTAAAATAGCCGTGTCCACGGTCATGGATAGTTGGGGATGGCCATACTTAGCCTATGTTGGTTCTGATTTTAAAATGATATCAAAGTGAAACGAAGGACCTTGAATGGTACCACGGGTGTACTACAATGAATGATGGTGAAAATGGGAAGAAGTTGAATAATTGATCATGATGGACTACGATCAAGAAATATTTATTACTTGGTTACCTTTTAGTTAATGGTTTGCCAACTAGTTTTCAAAAAGGTTCTCCAAAATTACCTTATGCTATATCGACAATAGGAATTTGGCTTTGCCTAGAAAAATTAGATTAGGAGCCTTCCTTTGTACTTGGTCGAAGCATGCATATCTGTTATACACTTTCATATGCCGCGAGTACATTCAAAACTCATCCGACATTGTTGTCCGTGAATATTAACTTTGTCAGACATGGAAGAGCAGAACGCAAATGATGGTTTCAACGATAATTTTGCGAACCACGACGTTTTCCTAGTTGGCTCCTGCATTTAGTGTTAAGCCATGATGTCTTGGCCCCGGAATTCTTTCGGTGTTTTCACTGTTGTTTCAATTGAACTTCGCCCAATGAGACTTGATGTAAGACTTGATTATAATGATCCTATTGTAAGACTTTGAATTCTATAGTGTAATTGATGTAAATTTTGTGTACCATTTCGATCGTGTTCCATGATCACACAATTATGACCGGATATATTGTGGGTATTTTGGACAAATTTATAACTTGTGAATCAAGGGAATTGAGGTAGTATACTGATCCATATGAATTCTTGAGAGCTCACTAGAATTCCTTCCTTCTCCTTGCCCCCACGTGTTCTCCAACGGAGCAGCGACACAACACCATGGTGGACCCCCCATTCACTTCTCACTTTATAGTTCACAACTCTCGAATAACAAAATTGAATTTAAAAATAATTATGCTGGATATATACACATGTTTTCTATGTATCTGTCAAATTTCTGGTGAAAAAATGATATTCCTAACTACACAAAAATAGAAAATTGTGGTTGTGAAAAAGGAAAAATAGCTCCATTTTCCCTTCAAAGTTTTTCTTTTTTTTGTGTAGCCAAAAATACAAAATATTTTTTCATAAAACTTCTAGAGTACGTACAATACATACATGTAGTTGTATGTTTTATTTCAGAAAAAGAAACCTAGACATGTCGTTTTGTTTTTTAAAAGGAGATGCGGTGAGTTCGGAGCCACTGGCACTTTCCGACAACTCTCTCCCTTCTACTTTCTCTGCCGCCAGCGCCCACCATAGCGTCGGATGGCCTATGCCACGCAACACCATTTCTATCCCTCTGCTTCCCTCGAGCCGTATTCTACCGAAAACGGCCGTTCCACCATAAATTTGTTCGTCTCCCCACACGCACCTCTGGCTCCATCAAGCCCCTAGGACTACAGGGCACTTCTGTCCCTGATGTCGCGGCCCAAGTCCATTGTCAACTTGCACACCACGTGCAGTCCTCGCTGATGCATGTTCTGGTGGCCACCCAACTTCAGTGACCTAAAAGTCTTCCTACATCCCTCGCAGTAGTTGCATGTGAACACCCAGGTCTCCTCTCGCATCAGCCGCCACCGCCGTTGCTGTTATTGTTGCTCGACTCGATCGTGCTGGCAGCTACGGTTGAGACTGTGAGCGACAAGTCGATGGTGAATGGGAGTGGAAGGATGAGTTAGACGCCTAGTTGCCGGATTCCACCTAATTACTGATGAAAAATGATATGGGTATTTATCTGTGAACCTTTTCTCTGTATTATGTTTGCTTATCTCTCACTTGTATTTTAGAGAATGAGCCATATTTTGTAAACAAGTGCATGTGTGTATTTGGTAGATGGTTGGATGCATACACTGAAAATGAAATATGTGTGTCTAGGCATCTAGCCTCAGCTGCAGTCATTAGAGTGGAGAAAAGTCATGACCCATGAGTGTACAATGATAAAATAGCATGTGTTGTTAAATGTGTGGGGAACATGGCAAACTATATGTTTAGAGATGGATATACCTCCATTTATACTACTCAAAATTGTTGGCAGCCAATTATTTTTGTTTCATTTTATTTTATGTATAATCTGGATCCGATGCACAGATTAATATGGCATGTAAACTACTTAAGATCTCACTTTTCTATATTTTTGGTGCATTATTTAGTATTTATCGATGGAATGGTTCTCTGTTTTTATTTAGTATCAATTGTACTCTATGCAGATGATTTAAGTATGTCAGAACATAATTCCGCAAATTATTACTAATTAGGAAAAATGCCCGTGCGTTGCAACAGGAGAAAATCCACGTCGCTCAAACTCATAATCATCCTCTCCAATATTAGCGATGCATAAGACTCCACTGATGAACTCTCATTAATTTAGAACGATATCGACTGAGTTTGTTGAGAAGACGACAGACTAAAAAACAAACTCGTTTGTTGCGACACCCTATTAACTCCTTTCAAATTCGCTAGCACATTTTTGTAAAATAGAAACGTACAGTACGATGTTCAGTTGAAACACATTCAATTCCGTTTGACAATCTATGTTTATATAACATGTAGAAATATGCAATCTATGGATTTTTATGTGAATTTCTTAAATAATCAGTTGAAAAAGGTATCGAAAATTTGTAGTTGTAGGACGAAATTAGTTTTCTTGAATTTTTTTTCTACTGCTTCAAGTTGTAGGACGAAATTAGTTTCCGTCTGGACAGGTTGTATGCGAAAAGGTTGCCATCTGCTTCGTTTTATAGACCTGTCGATGGTTCGTTTTCCCTTTGCTAGCCGAGGTGGTACTGAAGTTTGCGTATCTAAAGTTAGGCATCACTGCTAGATATCACTACTATATATAATAGCGTGAAGAGCCGCAGTACTGTAGCATGTACAGTAGCTACAGTGTCTTCGCTAGAGTAGCCTCTTTTTTTTTTTTAACTTCGCGTTCTCCGAAAATTATATACATGAAATATATGCGCGTCGACGAGTAAGTTCCATTACTGTGATCGGTTTTAAGTTTGGTCGAGACTAGCTCCTTAATTTCGGATCCAGATTCGCACAAACATTTGACAAATTTTGTCAAATTCGCCGCACTCGGTCATCCGTTTGAATTTTCATTTCACAAGTAGATGTATATCACCCTACACAAATCGACCCTCGGAATAAAACTTTCTGCAAAAAAGACCCTGTTTGCCACTTTTTGCCCACTCGCCGCTTTTTCGCAGAAAAGGATTTACGTTTTCCTAAAAATTATAAATCGGCCTCCCAGCCAAAAATATAAATTGGCCCTCCGGAATAAAACATTTTGGAAAAAAAGCTCCGCTCGCCACTTTTTGCAGAAAAGACCCACAGTGGGACGTTTCAACACAAAATTCAAATTTTAATTTTTTAATTTTTTTTGAATTTTCATTTCATAAGTATATATATATCACCCTACACAAATCGACCCTCGGAATAAAACTTTCTGCAAAAAAGACCCCGCTTGCCACTTTTTGCCCACTCGCCACTTTTTCGCATAAAAGGACTTGCGTTTTCCTAAAAATTATAAATCGGCCTCCCAGCCAAAAATATAAATTGGCCCTCCGGAATAAAACTTTTTGGAAAATAAAGCCCCGCTCGCCACTTTTTGCAGAAAAGCCCCACAGTGGGACGTTTCAACACAAAATTCAAATTTTAATCTTTAAAATATTTAAAATTCTTACAAGTCTCACCATTTCATAAACGTAAAAACAATTCAAATCTTAATACCTTTCCCAACAATTTTCCGAAATCTATACATTTTTCAAATACAAATTTTTTGCACTCCCGCCAATTTTCAATTTTGAATAATTTTTGAATGTGGACATTCCCAAATTTGAATTACAACCATATTAGAGCATTCTAACCCAAATTTTAAATTTGAATCCTCCACCATTTTACAATTCCCACCATTTTAATATTCTTTCAAGATTTATACCATTTTAAAAACGTAAAGAAAAAAAATAAATCTTAATAACTTCCCAAATTAAACAAAATTTTGAAATCTTAACATTCCAAGAACATATACTTTTTTTTTGAATTACAACAATTTTCAAATTTAAATAATTGTTAGATACGTATATTTCCAAATTTGAACTACACCCATAAAAAACCATGTCAACTCAAAAAAAAAATCAATTACAAGTATTTCGAAATATTAAAAAAAAACTTCCAAATCTAATCATTTTACAAACGTGGAAAAAGTTCAAATCTTAATAACTTCCCAATTTAAACAATTTTTAAAAAAAAAACTAAACAGTTTTATAACGTAAAATTTTCTAAAATTTCAATGACTTCCAAACTTGCAAACAAATTAAAATGTGTGCATTTTCAAATTTGAATTTTACCACACGTCCGCGGCGTATGCCGCGCCAAGATACCTAGTTTTTTCTATGAGCCGAATACTCCATAGTTTAGCCCAATCAATTCTGAAACGTGTTAATGGAAGGAACATTGCGTGGAGATGGACAGATCATATTTGGCCTAGCTGTACGTTGTTGGTCAACCAAGAGAATAACATGTCAGGAATTCAATTTGGCTCCCGGGTGCACCTGCACCCGGTAGGTTCAAAAAAATTTCAAAAATTGAAAACTTATCAAAAAAATCTGAAAAAAATCATGCACGTACCTGACGATGTCACGCACGACCGTGTTAAATTTCGCACCGAGTCGACATCGTATGCGCCCTGTGTAAAAATGACAAAATTCTGACAGAAAATGAGATCTAAAATTTTGAATTTTCTGTCAGAATTTTGTCAATTTTGCACAGGACGCATACGATGTCGAATCGGTGCGAAATTTAACACGGTCGTGTGTGACATCGTCAGGTACGTGCATGATTTTTTTCAGATTTTTTTGATAAGTTTTCAATTTTTGAAATTTTTTTGAACCTACCGGGTGCAGGTGCACCCGGGAGCCAAAACGGCTTTCTCATAACATGTGTGCTACTTTGCCATATTTTTTCACTGATCTGGTTGGGCTCTATATAGTATAATTAGATATACTGTATAAAGAAATAAAACAAAACGTGTTAGAGTGAGAGAGAGCAGCCCAGCCGGCAATGCGTAGAGAGGCCCATGGACCAACCTAACCGAAACCCTAGCTTTCACTTGACCATTTTCCTCCTACACCCCTGCCCCCATATTTCGTTTCAGAATCAGGTCACAAGTCACGACTCACGAGCAAGCACGCGCACGGCCGGCGAGCACCCAAACTCACGGCTTTCCGCTCCCATCGAGTCCTTGGCTCCTTGCTCCCAGCTCACGTCGTACGGCCGGCGAGCACCCAAACTCCCACCTAGCCATCTTTGACCCCGGCTGGCCGAGCCCTCCACCTCTCGCCGCCATGGTCGCCGTGGGCCTAGCTGCCCGAGCTTCACCACACTGTCGACGCCCGGGCTCCCTTTGTGCCAGCGTCAAGCTCCGACCACCACACCTCCTGGACCTCGAGGTGGAGCACCTCAATGGCCAGGCGTGCTCGTTCCTGTCGACCACATTGGTCCACGCCTCTGTCCGAGCCGGCGACGGTTAAACTGGCGTCTGGGGCCGTCCTCCGCTCGCCCCTACTGGCGGCCGCGCCTCGTTCCCCTTGCCAAATGCCCGCGCCCTGTTCCCCTGGCCGAAGGCCGCTCCCTGCCTTCCCGACGGTGGCAGCGCCGGCCAGTTCCCATAGCTGGTGGCCGCGCCGCTCCACCTGACAGCGCCCACGCGACGGTTCTCCTGCCACCCAGTGGCCCAGACGTGCTGTGGAGCTGCGGGCGAGGGCGAGCACGATCTGGTTGACTTAGCGGTGGCAGTTCCCGTAAATAGGTGTAACGAAACGGTACATGGCATCAGTGCGTTATATGAGATTTGGTGGGAGGGTAAAACGGGAAACAAAAGTGTCGTACGAGAAGAAGCGTTAATGCTTTTATTATTAGGTATAGATTTTGGGATAATTTATGTCAAAAAAGTCTACTTGATTTAGGTATAATAAAATCAGTGACCTTGACTTTAGAATCTCGATGGCAAATCAAATCTTGGCTAATCTATCTCTTGAATCTGCAATGTTCATCATATCGTACATTATCTATAGATTGTCGGAACTTTGTTCAATTCTGTTGTTGTTAAAATCTTCACAGAACCATGTACAAAATTTAATTTTTATGACATTTCATAATTGTGGTCGTATCCTGATCGACTAACTGAGTATCTGCAGAGTTTAAGCCTTGTTATGTTAGGTCATGTTCTCTCTGTTGAGCGGTGTACTGCTAACCATCCTACAACTGACATAATTGTGTTCCATTCTTTACTTTTCTATGTTTATACGAGGATGGTTGAATGTTCGTGTTGCAAGAGGGTGAGTGAGTGTACTATTTTCTCCATTATTGTTACTTTTTTATGTATGTTTTGCTAAGAAAAACGATTTGTTCCTCTAGTCGGTTGTATTAGAACGGACGCAACAACACACGCTCTTTTCCGTCTATTAATAACTACTAGATATCTTAGCGCGGCAATGCCGCGCCCGTTCGGCAAATTTCAAATTTTGGAAATGACTATGTTTGAAAGTTTTTGAAATATGGAAATTATTGGAATTCGAAGAAGTGGGCGCTTTAAAAATGTTATGAATTTAATAATTGTTCGTATTGGAATGTATTCAAATTTGAATTCTTGTAATGTTTACAAAATATTTGGAGCTGGAATCTATTTGAAATTGTGAGGTATGTAAATCTGAAATTTGAGTTGAAATGCTCAAATAGATTTTTAAAATTGTGCAAATTAGAAGTTTTTCAAATTTTATTTATTTTAGTATTTACAGATTGATCGAGTTTAAAAATCATTTTAATTTTTTTTAGAATATGGAAATTTGAATTTTGAGTTGGTGTGCTGAAGTATAGCCGTATATTTTTTCACAATGTGTTTAGAAGAAAAAATACCGCGGAATAGAAAATTCATATTTGGAAATGTTTGCATTGAAAAGTTGCTCAGATTTGGAAATTGTTGAAGTTCAAAAAAAGTTTTTGTTGAAATGTTGTTTTTTTTTAAAGTGGTTATATTGGGAAGCTATTCATATTGCAGTTATTTTTATGTTTACTAAATGTTAATATTTTGTGTTCATGTCGATGTATTTGTCGTACTTGTAAATATCGTGGTGGAAAGAATTCAAATTTGGGAAGGTTCACATTCAAATTTGTTCAGCTTTGAGTGTACTAAAGTTTGGAAGAAGGTTGCATTTAAAGTTTGTTAAAATTCTAACATTATTAAAATTGGGAAGATATTCATATTTATATTTGATTTATGTAATTTAAATGCTCAGATTCTAAAGGCATTTAAAATTTTGAAATAAAATATTAAAATTTGAATTTTGATGGTGTGTTGTAAGTAGACACCTTTTTTTTTTTGGTTAATGTTGGTATATTTGTTACATTTGTACATATCGTGTTGGAAGAAATTTGAATTTTGATTATATGATATAAATAGTTAATGTTTATTTTTGTGGTGATGCTGATATATTTCCCAATTTTTTGTTTTTGTTTTGACGGATGGAAATTAGGGGAAAAAATAATTAAAATAATATTGTCTTACACATTAAGGAAATACAGTATGACATATTTACCGTTGATGTCTACGTGTGCTTCTATTCTTGTAGACAGTGTTGGGCCTCCAAGAGCAGAGGTTTGTAGAACAGCAGCAAGTTTCCCTTAAGTGAATCACCCAAGGTTTATCGAACTCAGGGAGGTAGAGGTCAAAGATATTCCTCTCAAGCAACCCTGCAATTAATATACAAGAAGTCTCTTGTGTCCCCAACACACCCAATACACTTGTCAGATGTATAGGTGCACTAGTTCGGCGAAGAGATAGTGAAATACAAGTGATATGGATGATTATAAGTAGTAACTGCAATCTGAAATAAAGATGGCAGCAAGCAAACATGTAGCAGAACTTGTTGTAAACGGTGTTTCAATGCTTAGAAACAAGGCCTAGGGATCATACTTTCACTAGTGGACACTCTCAACAATGATCTCATAACTGGATAAGTAAAAGCTACTCTTAAACACTCTCTTGTTGGATAACAAACACCATTCATTGTGTAGGGCTACAAAAGCACACCTCAAGCCGGAGTAAACAAGCTCCACAACGTCATAAAGGAATCACACACGGTGCACACACTGTCACCTTTACACCGTGGAGAGTACCGGAGTTCATATTAAAGTAACCTATAGAGTGCATAATAGATAAAGAGTAACATCTACATATTCAACTAGATTAGCACAACTGAACACAAGTAAATACTGCTCGGGATTATTCTCCTTCTTGATAACACAAGAGTACTACGTGTAGGGCTGCAAAAGCACTCCTCAAAGTCTGAGTAAACAAACACCACAGTTCCCAAGAATAAGCCATGATAAATATCTAAATTATTCATAGAGTCACACAAGTACCCACACTGTCACCTTGATACCGTGCTGTCACAACGACTCCAGAAACTAGACAAAATCACTTGAGTAGCATAAACATTATTAATGTATTCAGCGATACTAGCAATACACACGATCACATAAAGATCACACCATGTGAGAGAGAGATGAACCACATAGCTACCGGTAGAGCCCTCAGCCTCGGGGAGAACTACTCCCTCCTCATCATGGGAGTCAGCATTTGTTTTCAACTTGGAACATGTATATCTCGTGGATAGTTGTCAACATAAAGCAATATAACAAGTGCAATAAGTAAATATGTAAGAATCAATGCACACAAAGTTGACACAAGTGTTTGCTTCTAAGATAGAAAGGAGTAGGTAAACTGACTCAACATAAAGTAAAAGATAGGCCCTTCGCAGAGGGAAGCAGGGATTAAATCATGTGCTAGAGCTTTTTAAGTTTTCGAAAGCATATAGAGAGCACAAAATAAGTATTTGAGAGGTGTTTGTTGTTGTCAACGAATGGTAGTGGGCACTCTAACCCCCTTGTCAACCAGACTTTCAAAGAGCGGCTCCCATGAAGGACGTTATTTCTACCAGCAAGGTAGATCATCCCTCTTCTCTTTTGTTTACACATGTATTTTAGTTTCTTTATAGATGACACTCCTCCCAACCTTTTGCTTACACAAGCCATGGCTAACCGAATCCTCGGGTGCCTTCCAACATTCACATACCATGGAGGAGTGTCTATTGCAAAATTAAGTTGCTTACTGATAAATCAGGGCAAAACATGTGAAGAGAATTATTAATGAAAGTTGTAATTAATTGGGGCTGGGCACCCCGTTGCCAGCTCTTTTTGCAAATTATTGGATAAGCGGATGTATATGCCACTAATCCAGGTGAAAGTCTGTCAGAAGTAAATGACAAGATTGAAAGATAAAACACCACATACTTCCTCATGAGCTATAAAACATTGACACAAATAAGGAGTAATAAAGTTTTGAATAGTTTAAAGGTAGCACATGAAATATTTACATGGAATGGCAGGAAATACCACATAGTAGGTAGGTATGGTGGACACAAATGGCATGGGTTTTGGCTCAAGTTTTGGATGCACGAGAAGCATTCCCTCTCAGTACAGAGTTTAGGCTAGCAAGGTTGTTTGAAGCAAACACAAGTATAAACCGGTACAGCAAGAATCACATAAAAACATATTGCAAGTATTATAAGACTCTACACTGTCTTCCTTGTTGCTCCAACATTTTACCAGAAAATATCTAGACCTTAGAGAGAACAAATATGCATCCCAAGTCTCAACAAGCTCTACGGTAGTTCTCCACTACTAGGCTTTAACTACATGATGCAAGAGCTTAAACATGATCTACTTGAGAGCTCAAAACAATTGCAAAGCATCAAATCAAAACAAGACAATGATCTACAAGAATGCATATGTCTTTACCAATACCAACTACTACATGTAGCATTTTCTTTCTTCCAAACAAACACCAATTAATTTATTTAAACATAAACTCTCCAAATGATAATATAATGCAGCAAGAGAGTATTTATAAACAAGTGCTAACAGCTCGAAGAGATGCATGAAAAACAGGAGCTAAAAGCACTGCAGTAGCTAGTTAAGAATACTCAACAAATATAAGTGAAGAACATGAGTATTCACATGAAAAAGCGGAGCGTGTCTCTCTCCCACACAAGGATTGCTAGGATCCGAATTTATTCAAACAAAAACAAAATAAAAGCACACAGACGCTCCAAGTAATGCGCATAAGATGTGAAATAATTAAAATATAGTTTCACTAGAGATGACCTGATAAGTTTGTTGATGAAGAAGGGAATGCCTTGGGCATCCCCAAGCTTAGACGCTTGAGTCTCTCTGAATATGGTTGGGATGAACCACGGGGGCATCCCCAAGCTTAGGCTTTTCACTCTTCTTGATCACGTAATATCACCCTTCTCGCTTGATCCTTGAAAACTTCCTTCACACCAAACTCAAGACAGTTCTCATTAGAGGGTTAGTGCATAATCAAAAATTCTCATATTCTGTAATAATACAATCAATCCCAAAGCTTCTGGACATTAGCTACAGCCACCAATGCTTTGTGGAGCAAAGAAATCCACACAAACACAGAAAAAGAGCGAATGCAAAACAAAAGGCAGAATCTGTCAAAAACAGAATAGTCTGGAATGACGAATTTTTTCGAGGCAATTAAGTTACTCAGATGGATCTGGACTAAAATAATGAAAGTTGCGTACATATCTCAGAAATATGCGTGATTTTTTTCAGAATTTTTTGAATTTTCTCCAGGGAGAAAAGCTCAAATTCGTGACAGCCAAAAATCTGTTTCTGCGCAGAAATCCAAATCTTGCATCAACTTTCAATAAAGAACTTTACTTGGCATAACAATGCAATAAAATAAAGATATAAAGGAGTTGCTACAGAAGTAACAAACACCTTGACTCAAAAATAAAACAAAAATAACAGAAAATAAAAACAATGGGTTGTCTCCCATAAGCACTTTTCTTTAAAGCCTTTTAGCTAGGCATAGTGATTTTTATGATGCCCACATAAAGATGAGAGTTGAAACATAAAAGAGAGCATCAAGAAGCATATATAAAACATGTTTAAATCTAACACTCTTTCTATGCATAGGAGTCTTGTAAGAAAACAAGTCAATGAAGAACAAAGTGACTAGCATAGAAATGCAAAACAATTGTAACTTCAAAAATTTCAACATAAAGAGAGAAGACTTAATATTATTGTTATATATGAAATCGTGTCTCCCTCTCTCATAAGGATCAGTAGGTCTTAAAGTACCCAGCAAATAAAAGCAAATCAAGAGAAAGATCAAAACATTCATCATAAAGAGAAGAAATTTAGTAACATGAAGATTTCTATAACCATACTTTCCTCTCTCAAAATAATTTTCAGCGGCATCATGAATAAACTCAACAATATAGCTATCACATAAAGCATTCTTATCATGATCCACATGCACAAAAGTATCATTACTCTCCACATAAGCATAATTAATTATATTAGTTATAGTGAGAGTAAAACTATCACAACCATCATTGTATTCATCATAAATTGCAGGCATAGTATAATCATAATAAGCTTTATCCTCCATAGTAGGTGGCACCAAAATACCACTATCATTATAATCATCATAAATTGGAGGTAAAGTATCATCAAAGAAAATTTTCTCCTCAAAACTTGGGGGACTAAAAATATCATATTCATCAAAACCAGCTTCCCCAAGCTTAGAGCTTTGCATAGCATTAGCAATAATGGTGTTCAAAGCATTTATAGTAATAACATTGCTACCATCATGCAAATAATTTTCCATAGGTTTTTTAATTTTCTCTTCAAAAGCATCATGTCCTAATTCCATATAAAGTTCATAGAGATCTCTAATTTTGTTGTTGTTTTCCATTAAGCCTAACTAGTGAAAATAAAAACAAGAAACAAAAAGAAATAATTGCAGAATCTGAAGGAGATACCTTCCAACGCTTACCTCCCCGGCAACGGCGCCAGAAAATAGCTTGATGTCTACGTGTGCTTCTATTCTTGTAGACAGTGTTGGGCCTCCAAGAGCAGAGGTTTGTAGAACAGCAGCAAGTTTCCCTTAAGTGAATCACCCAAGGTTTATCGAACTCAGGGAGGTAGAGGTCAAAGATATTCCTCTCAAGCAACCCTGCAATTAATATACAAGAAGTCTCTTGTGTCCCCAACACACCCAATACACTTGTCAGATGTATAGGTGCACTAGTTCGGCGAAGAGATAGTGAAATACAAGTGATATGGATGATTATAAGTAGTAACTGCAATCTGAAATAAAGATGGCAGCAAGCAAACATGTAGCAGAACTTGTTGTAAACGGTGTTTCAATGCTTAGAAACAAGGCCTAGGGATCATACTTTCACTAGTGGACACTCTCAACAATGATCTCATAACTGGATAAGTAAAAGCTACTCTTAAACACTCTCTTGTTGGATAACAAACACCATTCATTGTGTAGGGCTACAAAAGCACACCTCAAGCCGGAGTAAACAAGCTCCACAACGTCATAAAGGAATCACACACGGTGCACACACTGTCACCTTTACACCGTGGAGAGTACCGGAGTTCATATTAAAGTAACCTATAGAGTGCATAATAGATAAAGAGTAACATCTACATATTCAACTAGATTAGCACAACTGAACACAAGTAAATACTGCTCGGGATTATTCTCCTTCTTGATAACACAAGAGTACTACGTGTAGGGCTGCAAAAGCACTCCTCAAAGTCTGAGTAAACAAACACCACAGTTCCCAAGAATAAGCCATGATAAATATCTAAATTATTCATAGAGTCACACAAGTACCCACACTGTCACCTTGATACCGTGTTGTCACAACGACTCCAGAAACTAGACAAAATCACTTGAGTAGCATAAACATTATTAATGTATTCAGCGATACTAGCAATACACACGATCACATAAAGATCACACCATGTGAGAGAGAGATGAACCACATAGCTACCGGTAGAGCCCTCAGCCTCGGGGAGAACTACTCCCTCCTCATCATGGGAGTCAGCAGCGGCGATGAAGATGCTCCGGGGGCAATTCCCCGTCCCAGCAGCGTGCCGGAACAGAGATTCTGTCCCCCGAAACTTGTCGTCGATGGCGGCGGCGCTGCGGAACTCTTCTGGAAATATGACTTGGTGTTTTAGGGTTTTCACGTCGGGGGAACTTATAGGCGAAGGGGCAGCGTCGGTGGAGGCTCGAGGGCCCACACCACCTGGTGGCGCGGCAAGGGGGCCCACCGCGCCGAGGTGTGGTTTCGCCACCTCGGCGCCCTCCTTCGTCTCTCCTTCGGACTCCGTGACGGTGCTGGAAAAATAGGGACGTGGCCTTTTGTTTCGTGCAATTCCGAGAATATTCGCAGAAGTACTTTTCTGAAACCAAAAACAGCAGAAAACAGGGAACTGGCACTGTGGCATCTTGTTAATAGGTTAGTCCCAGAAAATGCATAAAAGTGATATAAAGTGTATATAAAACATGTAGCAAATGGTATAATATAAGCATGTAACAGCAGAAATTATGGATACGTTGGAGACGTATCAACCGTACGGAAATACAGTTGTAAAAATGAGGTGGAAATGGTAAGGTTTCTTACCAAATTGAAATGTTCCATCATCCATGTTTTATATGCGGAGAGCTTTGTGGTAATAAATATATTGATGGAATTTGTCGACATAATTGTAGATAGTATAAAGTTATTTTGTTGGATAACTTATATGTCATCTAGAGTTGTATGTAATGCTGGATCGCAAAATGATATGATCTCTTTGAGAGGCTGCTGTTTGTTTAGTAAAATTCAAATTTGGGAATGTCTATATTCAGAAGTTCTTCAAATTTGGAAGTTATTGTAATTTAAAAAGTGTATGCTTAAATAATGTTATGAATTTAGAAATTGCTCGTATTGGAATGTATTAAAAAAATATAGATTTGGTTCGTGTTGATATATTTGTCATATTTTTCCTGCCTGTGGGGTAAAATTTAAATTTTGAAATGTTAGCATTCGGAAATTGTTCGAATCTTGTAATTATTGGAATTCAAAAGATGTTATGTTTGAATTTTGGATTTCAAAAATTGTTCGTATTGAAAGTCATTCAGGTTTGATTTGTTTTTACGTTTATGGAATGGTAAGATTTGAAGGATAGTTAAATCTTCTAAATATCCGTATTTTAAAATGTCATCATGTGGCATAAGTAGTCGGCACATATTTTTCTGACCATTTTATTATATATATTATTGTTTGTAGGGGAAAAAATAGAAAAATTGTATTGGAAACTTATCATATAAATCTTTAACAAAATGGATATTTATTAGTTCGTGAGGAAAGGTGAAATTTTTATGTGAAAAGTTTGCAATCTTGTTAAATTTGGAAAATCTTGATGCTTTGTTTACATTTTTTTTCACAATGTAATTTTGGCGTAACATTTGTGTGGAAAAGTTTGGAAATTTCAATTTTTTTTGTCATATTATTTGTACTATTATTTTGAATTATAAATTGGAAGGTATTTTTTTTGTGAATTTAAATATTTTTCCTATAATTTTGGTAGTCTCGGAAACTTTTAAACTATTATTTGCTCTATTTTGTGAGATTTTTTTAATGCAACTTTTGTGTGTAGAGTCTAACAATTTGCTGAATTTGAACTATTTTGACAAATTGTTTGTATTTTAGGTACGTGACCACATTGACTTATTTGTCTTTTTTTGTTATGGACATGTTTAATATTAGTGGGTTGCATGATTTAGTTTTGTTTTCCCAAAATTATATGAATAATGTGGCTTTCATCCATGTTTTAAATTTAGGTCTTATTTGTCTTTTTTTGTTATGGACATGTTTAATAATAGTGGGTTGCATGATTTAGTTTTGTTTTCCCAAAATTATATGAATAATGTGGCTTTCATCCATGTTTTAAATTTAGGTTTTATTAGTGTTTGAATAATGGCATCAATGTAAATATTTCGAACATGTATGATTATGACATTAAAAGAAAGATCTCATTTTCCTGAAAATTTTGATATATTGTACATATTTTCTAATTTATAATAAATAAGATATGATTTATTAAAGTTTAAACAATTTTAGTCTATTTTAGAGATTAAAAAAAAGGGAAAATTGACAGGGTGGCCCACTGTGACGTCGTGCTGACGTCACAGGAGCCAACCCTAGCCTGGATCTGGCCGGGCCGCCCGCGGCGGCGGCGTGTTCACCGGCGGCGCGCCGGGGCGTCTCAGGACGCGCGCGTGGACGTGGTCGAAGCAGCTCAGCGCGGGGAACCCGCAGGGGGCGGCGCCGCCGCCGTTTGGTCGCCGGAGCGCCCGCGGTGGCACGCGGACGCGGCGGAGGTGGCCGGCGCGGCGGCGAGCATCCCGGCGTTGATGACCCACAAGTATAGGGGGTGTATCGTAGTACTTTCGATAAATAAGAGTGTCGAACCCAACGAGGAGCAGAAGGTGTTGACAAGCGGTTTTGATGAAGGATTCACTGTAAATGCTCACAGACAAGTTTTTAGGAGTTTTTGATATGACAGATAAATAAAGTACAAGTAAATAAAATGCAGTAATAATAGTTGCAGCGAGTGGCCCAATCCTTTCTACAGCAAAGGACAAGCCGGTTGTTGTACTTATAATGACCAAACGTTCTTGAGGACACACGGGAATATTGTCAAGTGCTTTCGCTTCATATAGTTGATTAATCTTCATTGTTTTGATAAGTGTTGTGTGGGTGAACCTATGCTAATGCACCGCCCTTCCTAGGACTAATACATACTTGTGATTATACCCCTTGCAAGCATCCGCAAATACAAGAAAGTAATTAAGATAAACTAACCACAGCCTTAAACTTTGAGATCCTGCTATCCCTCATGCATCGATATACCAACGGGTGTTCAGGTTTCTGTCACTCCGGCAACCCCACAATTGGCAAACGAATACACAATGCATTCCCCTAGGCCCATAAAGGTGAAGTATCATGTAGTCGACGTTCACATGACACCACTAGAAGAATAACACCACAACTTAAGCATCAAACCATTAAATATTACTCAACATAGTTCACTACTAACATCAAGACTTCTCCCATGTCCTCAAGAACTAAACGAACTACTCACAAGACATCATACGGAACATGATCAGAGGTGATATGATGATGAATAACAATCTGAACATAAACCTTAGTCCAATGGTTTCACCCAATAGCATCAATAACAAGAGTAATCAACACCGGGAGAGTTTCCCCTATGAAATAGACAAGATTCAGCCCTAGATGTTATAGCGGAGACGGGGTGCAGCGGCGGTGATGATGGTGTTGGCGGTGGAGATGATGATGATGATGATCCCGATGAAGTCCAGCTCGATGACGGTGATGATGGCGACGATTTCCCCCTCCGGGAGGGAATTTCCCCCGGCAGATTTCTTCCTGCAGGGGAGCTTTTCGCTCTCTGGTGTTTTCCGCCTCGTGGAGGCGGCGGAATATTTCGATGGCCGTCCTCTGTGTTAGGGTTCCGAGGGGGTCAAGTACGCGAAGGGGGAACGGCTGAGGTGGGCCAGGGCCCCCAAACCACCCGGCGCGGCAGGGGGCCCACCGCGCCAGTGTGGAGGGCCCACCATGGCCCTCTCAGCCTCCCCTTTTGGCCTCCTCCATCTTCTGGTAAAATAGGAACTTCCATATGTCTCCTTCGATTTATTGATCTTCAGAAATAGTGCATCTCGACGGTGCTTTTTCCAGCAGAATCCTGACTCCGGTGTCCAATTCTCCATTATTCATCAAACATGCAAAATAGGTAAAATAACATAAGTAACACTTCTAAATATGAAATATATCGATGAATAGCAGTAAATTATGATATAAAATAGTGATGCAAAATGGACGTATCAACCCCCCCAAGCTTAGACCTCGCTTGTCCCCAAGCGAAAACTGAGCTCAGTAAACATGACCACAAGTTTATGGAGCAAAGTGTCGATAAATAAAATACGGACAAGAAGCATCACATTCATTGATACACAAGTCATTCTAGACAGCAACTTCCCTTCATATAATCTAACTTGAAATAAGTAAAGGGAACCACGATGAAGTGCATAAAGAGAACCATGATTGGTGAAGGCAAACTTAAACTCTTGGTCAGAGAACAATTAACAGATCATACTTATCTTTCGAGAAGAGTCTTTATATCAGAGCTTATATAGCAGAACTTACATGCCTTAATCATAACAGTCTCCTTACAGTCATTGATAACTTTCAAAGTTATATTCATTCGGATAAAAGCTATTGTGCGAAACAAGGAAATGAGAGATATGATTAGAAGTATCAACACATATAACTAATTGGATCTCAACAACTCAAATGCTTGCTTGAGATAGAGAGGAATGGGTTTACTGACTCAACAATAATGTAAAAGATAGGCCCTTCGCAGAGGGAAGCAGGGATTAAATCATGTGCTAGAGCTTTTAAGTTTTGCAAAGCATATAGAGAGTATGAAAATAGTTGTTTGAGCTATGTATGTCGTTGTCAACGAATCGTAGTAAAGTGAACACTAACCCCTTGTCAACCAGACTTTCAAGAGCGGCTCCCATGAAGGACGTTATCTCTACCAGCAAGGTAGATCATCCCTCTTCTCTTTTGTTTACACATGTATTTTAGTTTCTTTATAGTTGACACTCCTCCCAACCTTTTGCTTACACAAGCCATGGCTAACCGAATCCTCGGGTGCCTTCCAACATTCACATACCATGGAGGAGTGTCTATTTGCAAATTAAGTTGCTTACTGATAAATCAGGGCAAAACATGTGAAGAGAATTATTAATGAAAGTTGTAGTTAATTGGGACTGGGCACCCCATTTGCCAGCTCTTTTTGCAAATTGTTGGATAAGCGGTGTATATGCCACTAGTCCATTGGTGAAAGTCTGTTTGACAAAAGTGCTAGAGAAACTCTACAGAACCCTCATGAGCTAATAAACAGTGACACAAAACTAGGAGTAATAAGTTTTGAATAATTTAAAGGTAGCACATGAAGTATTTACTTGGAATGGCGCAAAATACCATATAGTAGGAAGTTATGGTGGACTCGAATGGCAATGGTTTGGCTCAAGGTTTGGATGTATGAGAAGCATTCCCTCTCGATACAGGTCTTTGGCTAGCAAGGTTATGTAGCAAGCATAAGAGTTGAGGGATACAAACAATTATACAAGTGATAAGAATAATCATGCAATCTTCCTTAGAAGCACAAATAGTTTAACTTAAGAATACTAAGCTTATGAGCTACAAAGAAAGAAAGATCATGGAATAATATTTGCATGCACTCCCTCTCTACTTAAGTCTCAAAGTATTGTCTACTACTGACCAATGCTAAGTTTGCCAAAACCAAAAAGATTAACTTGGTGCTCTAAAAAGTGATCCCTATACTAACAACAAGGTTATCAATATGAAAGAGAATTGCAAGCTAAAATAAAGTATGCAGAAAGTAAATGATAAAACTTCTCATTAATATTTCATAACGGCAACTCACACCAAGGGATACATAGATAACCAACTAAAAGAGAGATACTTCCACATTGCAAACCATCATATAAGATAACTTCCCTACTCACGATATGACTTTATGGAAAAGTAAAAGGTAAAGATAATGATGTGATACCGCGGCACTCCCCCAAGCTTGGAACAAACCAAGGGGATGCCAATACTTATGATGAATTACTCCTTCGGTGGTGGTGGCGGTATGACTTGGATTGGAGTAAGAAACCGTTCCAGCATTCGGCGGAGTCTGATATTCTCTTCCTGGAGTATTTCCACCTCCCTCCGCAGGGCTCGGTATTGATCACAGAACTCATCTGTAACTCGAAGTACTTCCGTCACTGCCGGAAAAGAGCTGTAGTCCGGAATAGGTGGTATTGCTCCCTGCAGGTTATGAGAAAAAGCACGTTGAGCGTTAACCGATCCCACAAAGGTGGGCTTCCTGACTGCAGGCTGTTCTCCCTTTGTTGACGGCATCCCCTTTACTTCCTTCATGACGCTTTCATCTTTGCTCTTGACTTCCTCCTTCAGCTTGGGGTCTTGAGTCTCGTCTTCCAAAGGCTCCTTGCCCTTGTTGTTGTTGTTGGAGACCATGGCGCTTCTAAATCTGAAAACAATATCTGGACAGAAACAGCTCGAAACGAAACACGATGAAAAGGCGAGATACGAACCTCGGGGGTTCGGGTGAGTTATATAGCAAAAAGTTTTACAACATAAGGAAGGTACAGGAGGAAACCTGATCGGAGACGAGCTCCGGGGTGCTCAAACCACCAGGCGGCGCGGCTGGGGGCCCACCGCGCCGACCTATGGTTTGGGCACCACGGGTGCCGTCTCCCATCCGGTTCGGTCTCTTATTTTTCCATATTTAATAAAAACGACGAAAATATCTTCTAGAAAGTTATTCGCGAAACTTTTCTTACCGAAACTGTTACCTATTCGAATCGAATTCTGCAGTCCCAGAAAAATGTTCTTCAATGAAAGTTTCCGGAGTCACCACTTTAATTGTATCAACCTCTTCATTAATAGAATCTCCAGAAATATAATGCTTGAGTCTTTGACCATTTACCACTTGTGTAGAGTTATCTTTCAATGAAGCAATTTTTATTGCACCTGAACGATACACCTCCACAATAACAAATGGTCCTTCCCATTTTGAGAGTAACTTTCCTGCAAAAAATCTGAGACGAGACCTATACAATAGAACTTTCTCACCAACATTAAATTCTCTTTTAAGAATTCTCCTATCATGCCATCTCTTAACTTTTTCTTTAAAGAGTCTAGCATTTTCATAAGCCTCACTTCTCCATTCATCTAAAGAACTTAATGCAACAACCTTTTCTCACCGGCAAGTTTAAAATCTCTATTAAGTTCTAATTCTAAAGGCAAGTGACAAGCTTTACCATAAACCATTTTATAAGGAGACATGCCCATGGGGTTCTTATAAGCAGTTCTATAAGCCCATAAAGCATCATTTAACTTACTAGCCCAATTTTTTCTAGATTTATTAACAGTCTTTTGCAAGATAGATTTAATCTCCCTATTTGACAATTCTACTTGTCCACTAGTTTGAGGATGATAGGCTGAAGCAATTCTATGATTAACACCATATTTAGCAAGAGTCTTTCTAAAACCACCATGGATAAAATGAGAACCTCCATCAGTCATAAGATATCTAGGTACACCAAACCTAGGAAAAATGACATCTTGAAGCATTTTTAAAGAGGTCTCACCATCAGCACTTTTAGTAGGTATAGCTTCTACCCATTTAGTGACATAATCAACAGCAACAAGTATATGAGTATTACCTTGTGAAGAAGGAAAAGGACCCATGAAGTCGAATCCCCAACAATCAAATGGTTCAATAACAAGAGAATAACTCATAGGCATTTCATTGCGTCTAGAGATATTACCAACCCTTTGACATTCATCACAAGATAAAATAAACTTTCTTGCATCCTTAAAGAGGGTAGGCCAATAAAAACCTGATTGTAGAACTTTCTGCGCAGTTCTATCTCCAGCGTGATGCCCTCCATAAGCACTTCCATGGCATTTCCTCAGTATTTCCTGTTGTTCATATTCAGGAACACATCTTCGCATAATACCATCGACTCCTTCTTTATATAAGTGTGGGTCATCCCAAAAGTAATGCCGCAAGTCATAAAAGAATTTCCTTCTTTGCTGAGCTGAAAAGGTTGGAGGCAAGTACTTGGAAACAATAAAGTTAGCATAATCAGCATACCAAGGACTATCTCGCGAACTTACACTTATTGCAGCCAATTGTTCATTTGGAAAGCTATCATTAACAGGAATAGGATCATAAGGAATGCTTTCCAATCTAGACAAATTATCAGCAACAGGATTTTCAGCACCTTTTCTATCTATGATATGCAAATCAAATTCTTGCAAAAGAAGTACCCATCTAATAAGCCTTGGCTTAGCATCTTTCTTTTCCATAAGGTATCTAATTGCAGCATGATCAGTATGAATAGTGACTTTCGAATCAACTATGTAGGGTCGAAATTTGTCACAAGCAAAAACTACAGCTAGAAATTCTTTTTCAGTAGTGGCATAATTCTTTTGAGCAGAATCAAGAGTTTTACTAGCATAATGAATAACATTTAACTTTTTATCTACTCGCTGCCCAAGAACAGCGCCTACAGCATAATCACTAGCATCACACATAATTTCAAAAGGTAAATTCCAATCAGGTGGTTCAACTACAGGAGCGGTGATTAAAGCCTTTTTCAAAGTTTCAAAAGCTTCCTTACAATCATCATCAAAAACAAAGGTACATCTTTTTGAAGAAGATTAGTAAGAGGCTTGGAAATTTTAGAGAAATCTTTAATAAACCTCCTATAAAAACCAGCATGACCAAGAATACTACGAATACCTTTAACATCTTTGGGACAAGGCATCTTTTCAATTGCCTCCACTTTAGCTCGATCAACTTCAATACCTCTTTCAGAAATTTTATGTCCAAGAACAATTCCTTCATTAACCATAAAGTGGCATTTCTCCCAATTAAGAACAAGGCTAGTTTCTTCACATCTCTGCAAAACTTTGTCAAGGTTGTGCAAACAATTATCAAAGGAAGTTCCATAGACGGAGAAATCGTCCATGAAGACTTCCACAATTTCCTCACAAAAGCCATGAAAAATAGCAGACATGCATCTTTGAAAAGTAGCAGGAGCATTACATAAACCAAAAGGCATACGTCTATAAGCATAAGTTCCATAAGGACAAGTAAAAGTAGTTTTCTCTTGATCTTGCGCTCTCACAGCAATTTGAGAAAACCCAGAATACCCATCAAGGAAACAAAAGTGAGTTTTCTTGGACAACCTCTCAAGCATTTGATCAATAAAAGGCAAAGGATAATGATCTTTCTTAGTTACTTTGTTAACCTTTCTAAAATCAATGCACATCCTATAACCAACTACTACTCTTTGAGGAATTAGTTCATCATTTTCATTAGGAACAACGGTAATTCCTCCTTTCTTAGGAACACAATGCACAGGACTTACCCATCTACTATCAGCAATAGGATAAATAATACCAGCTTCAAGAAGTTTTAATACCTCATTTCTTACCACTTCTTTCATCTTGGGTATTAAACGACGCTGATGCTCAACAACAGGCTTTGCATCAGGTTCCATGTTGATGGCGTGCTGACATATAGTAGGAGAAATTCCCTTCAGGTCATCAAGAGTATATCCCATAGCTCCGCGGTGTTTCCTCAACACTCCCAATAACCTTTCCTCCTCTGTACCTGAAAGTTTAGAGCTGATAATAACAGGATATATTTTCTTATCATCAATATAAGCATATTTAAGATTATCAGGCAGAGGTTTCAAATCAAAAACAGGATCCTCCTTGGGTGGCATTGTGGTACCCAAATCTTCCACAGGTAAATTGTGTTTGAGCATAGGTTGACGAAGGAATACTTCATCAAGCTCATTCCTTTCTTCCCTGAAGTTCTCACTTTCATGATTCTCCATATGTTGCTGCAAAGCATTGTTAGGAGCAAGAACAATAGATGCAAGTTGAGCAATTTCAAAATCCTCACTAGGCAATTCAGTTTCATAAGGTGCTTTAGCAAATTTAGAGAAATTGAATTCATAAGATTCACCAGCAAATTTAGTAAAGATTTTCTCTTTCTTACAGTCTATAACAGCACCACAAGTATTCAGAAAAGGTCTACCAAAAATAATAGGACAACTATCATTGGCAGCCGACCCAAGTACAAGAAAATCAGCAGGGTATTTAGTCTTACCACAAAGGACTTCGACATCTCTAATGATACCAATTGGAGAGATAGTTTCCCTATTAGCAAGCTGAATAACCACATCAATCTCTTCAAGTTTACAAGGAGCAATTTCGTGCATAATTTCCCTGTAAAGCTCATAAGGAATAGCACTAGAACTTGCACCAATATCACATAAACCATAATAGCAATGATCACCTATCCAACAGAAAGCACAGGAACACTAGACTTCCTAGAACTTTTAGGATGTGAGACAATATTAGAAGCATCCTCACAAAAGATAATGTGTCTATCTTCTAAATTTTCAGTGACAAGATCTTTAACCAATGCTACAACAGGTTCAACAGTTATTTGCTCATCAGGTTTGGTAGTTTTCTTATTACTTTTACTAACAACACCAGTTATGATAGTATGTTCCTTAATCTTATTAGGAAAAGGAACTTTTTCAATATAAGGTTCTGGAATAATGCGATCAGCAACATTAACCTCAACACCTTTAGATATATGAGAAACAGATTCATCTTTATATGGTTCATGATAATTTTTAAAACCCTCCTTCGGCAAACCGAAATAGGAAGCAAAGGCTTTATAAAAGTTTGCAACAATTTGAGAGTCAAGACCATAAGTAGTGCTAATTTTGCGATAATCATCAGTATCCATAAAATTTTTAACACACTCAAAGTCATAGCTTATACCTGACTCCCTACCTTTGTCATTCTCCCATCCTTCAGTGTTCTCCTGAATCCGATCAAGAAGGTCCCACTTAAACTCTTCTTTATTACGAGTGAACGATCCAGCACAAGTGGTATCCAATAGAGTTTTATCTTGAAAGGAGAGTCTTGCATAAAAGTTATCAATAACAATATTACCAGGAAGCTCATGAATGGGACATTTGAGCATTAATGCCTTCAATCTCCCCCACGCTTGAGCGATACTCTCTCCATCATAGGGCCAGAAGTTATATATGAGGTTCCGATCCTTATGAATCTCACTTGGAGGATAGAATTTGGAGTAAAAGAGAGGTACAATTTCCTCCCATCCAAGAGAATACCCATTCTTCAGCAGTTTATACCAATGTGCAGCTTTACCAGACAGTGATAGAGAGAATAATTTCTTCTTAACTTCTCCCATCGAGATACCTGCACACTTAAATAACTCGCACAATTCATGCAGAAATAACAAATGATCTCCAGGATGGACAGTTCCATCTCCTGCATAGCGGTTATTTGTGACACGTTCAACAATTTTCATAGGAATTTTGAACGGTATTACCTGCTCATCTGGCGCCTCCTCTACTACCTTAGCAGTGGTAGTTGTTTTCCCAAATAGGAATTCAAGAGAAGACCCCTCCATAATGAGATATAGCAGCAGGCAAAAATAAAAACAGCACGTACAATAAATGTTTCCCTTACCAATTCCACTTACCAATAGCGCTACACTCCCCGGCAACGGCGCCAGAAAATAGTCTTGATAACCCACAAGTATAGGGGGTGTATCGTAGTACTTTCGATAAATAAGAGTGTCGAACCCAACGAGGAGCAGAAGGTGTTGACAAGCGGTTTTGATGAAGGATTCACTGTAAATGCTCACAGACAAGTTTTTAGGAGTTTTTGATATGACAGATAAATAAAGTACAAGTAAATAAAATGCAGTAATAATAGTTGCAGCGAGTGGCCCAATCCTTTCTACAGCAAAGGACAAGCCGGTTGTTGTACTTATAATGACCAAACGTTCTTGAGGACACACGGGAATATTGTCAAGTGCTTTCGCTTCATATAGTTGATTAATCTTCATTGTTTTGATAAGTGTTGTGTGGGTGAACCTATGCTAATGCACCGCCCTTCCTAGGACTAATACATACTTGTGATTATACCCCTTGCAAGCATCCGCAAATACAAGAAAGTAATTAAGATAAACTAACCACAGCCTTAAACTTTGAGATCCTGCTATCCCTCATGCATCGATATACCAACGGGTGTTCAGGTTTCTGTCACTCCGGCAACCCCACAATTGGCAAACGAATACACAATGCATTCCCCTAGGCCCATAAAGGTGAAGTATCATGTAGTCGACGTTCACATGACACCACTAGAAGAATAACACCACAACTTAAGCATCAAACCATTAAATATTACTCAACATAGTTCACTACTAACATCAAGACTTCTCCCATGTCCTCAAGAACTAAACGAACTACTCACAAGACATCATACGGAACATGATCAGAGGTGATATGATGATGAATAACAATCTGAACATAAACCTTAGTCCAATGGTTTCACCCAATAGCATCAATAACAAGAGTAATCAACACCGGGAGAGTTTCCCCTATGAAATAGACAAGATTCAGCCCTAGATGTTAAGCGGAGACGGGGTGCAGCGGCGGTGATGATGGTGTTGGCGGTGGAGATGATGATGATGATGATCCCGATGAAGTCCAGCTCGATGACGGTGATGATGGCGACGATTTCCCCCTCCGGGAGGGAATTTCCCCCGGCAGATTTCTTCCTGCAGGGGAGCTTTTCGCTCTCTGGTGTTTTCCGCCTCGTGGAGGCGGCGGAATATTTCGATGGCCTCCTCTGTGTTAGGGTTCCGAGGGGGTCAAGTACGCGAAGGGGGAACGGCTGAGGTGGGCCAGGGCCCCCAAACCACCGCGGCGCGGCAGGGGGCCCACCGCGCCAGGGGAGGGCCCCCATGGCCCTCTCAGCTCCCCTTTTGGCCTCCTCCATCTTCTGGTAAAATAGGAACTTCCATATGTCTCCTTCGATTTATTGATCTTCAGAAATAGTGCATCTCGACGGTGCTTTTTCCAGCAGAATCCTGACTCCGGTGTCCAATTCTCCATTATTCATCAAACATGCAAAATAGGTAAAATAACATAAGTAACACTTCTAAATATGAAATATATCGATGAATAGCAGTAAATTATGATATAAAATAGTGATGCAAAATGGACGTATCAGGCGTACAGACGCCTTTCCGTGAAGCTTCGCTGGGTGAGGAGGAAGCGGAGGAGACGGCGCACCCCGTCGTATGCCCCGATGCGTGCGGGGAGGGGCGTGATGGCGGCGCGGCGCGTCGGCGCCGCCGGCGTCTTCCGCCGTCGCAGGAGAAAGAAAGAGGACGGGGATGGATTCGTGACATTTTTTCACGGAGCTCCTTCAGTTGTTTCAAAATTACATTTAGGTCCTCGGCGGGGGTTTCTTGCAAATTTTGCGCGCCAAAATTCGTGCGATAGGAGTAACCGGGTGCGACCGGAGCGACCGGCGGGTTACCGGTGTACGTGGCAGCCACCCATTGGAAGAAAATCGCGAATGAACAGTACGCTGGGTTTGGGGGCGACGTGGCTTCATCCGGGACGTCCGTTGCGCGAGATCGGACGGCGTAGGATTTGAGGCGACGTGGACCGCAAAATTGAGGCTGAATCCTTTCAGCCTTTATATATGGATCTATGGCAGTATCCTATATCCACGGCTAGTGGATGATGTAACCGATCTATCAATATATCAAAGCCGACCCGTTTCAGCCTCCGCTCGAGCTGTCCACGTCGCCGCGCACTGTAGATGTCTACAGTACCCACGTTTCTACAGTGCGCGGCCGCCTCCGCGCCGTAGATATTCGATCTAACCGTCCGTGCAGCCTTTTTGCAAACAAATCCCTGCATTGTTTGTAAATCACGATTAGGCCCTTCGCCCTCTTCCTCCTCTCCTCTTTTCCTCTCCGCTCTGGCGGAGCTGCCGCCGGCGCCGACGCGGACCGCCGCCGTTGCAAGCCTCCCTCGACGAATAGAAGGCCGCCAAGAGCTCCGACGTCGCCTCCTCTATCTCTTCCGCGAGTTACGCGAGCCGGGACGCCCGAGATCGCCGATAAATCGTGCGCCTTCCCGACTCCGTCCGCCGCCGCCGCCATACGATTCGCCGCCTACCGGCCTCCCCAGCTCCCGTATCCCCCTCCTTCGTCTTCCTGGTGAGCTGCGGTCCCGTAGGACCTCCTCCCTGTCCTCCCCGCGCTCCGGTTCACCGTTGCCGTGCTCGCCGTCCACCGCCGCGGATTTGCTCGACGCCGGCGGCTCCGGCGACCATTTGGTCCGAGGCACCGCTCGCCTGGCTCGCCTCAACACCCTCCAGCGGATCCGCGTGGCCCCAGGCCCGCGCGCCTGCTCCTCTGCCCGAGCGCAAGCTCGGCAGAGCCGGGCATGGCTGCCATCGAGTGACGTCACCTGCTGACGTCACCGCAGCCCACCTGTCAGTTATCTAACAATTTATTAGATAATTTCATAAATAATAAAACCCTGACGTGTGGGTCCCATCTGTCATAATTTTACTATTACAAAAAAGGATGAAATTTGTAAAATTCATACCCTGCGTTTTTTTTTGCAAAAAAGGCCCCGTGTTTTCCAAAAAATGTGAACCAGTCCTCCGGCCTACAATACAAGCACGTCTCCACGCCGTTCGATTCAGATCCGCCGGCCCGCGCGATGCTTTTGCAGAAAGACCATCGCGTTTACCAAAAATTACGATTCACTCTCCTTTGCACGATAATATGTACATGAAATATATGCGCGTCGACGAGTATGTTCCATTCCCGTGATCGGTTTTGAGTTTGGTCGACTCTAACTGCTTAATTTTGGATCCAAATTCACAAAAATATTTGACGATTTTTTTCAGATTCGTCACACTCAGCCATCCGTTTGAATTTTCTTTTGACGAGTAGATGGATATCACCCTTCCAAACAACTTTCATGCTTAAACATTTTTATTTTGACGGACGTATACATATTTCTCCCTAATCTTCAAATTCGTTGTATTTATCTCTATCGTTCAATGCCTTAAGATCCAACTGTAGCATGTTGGTCAAAGTTACACACGCATTTTTTAGAATGGCCTTTACCTTTCCAACATTTTTGAAGTTTCTATTTTTCTCTCTACTCATAAATCACAGTTTTCATCAATTTTCTTTTCAAAAAAGTGAATTAACAGTATATTCAAAAAACCGCAACAATCTCAATACCAATATAGATTTAACAAAGTTGTACCAAATACCCATTGTGTACAAACATGAAACTAAGAAATTTACAATTTTTTCCCATAAGCTAAGAAATGTTCATTTTGTTCAAGATTTGTTGGATTAGTTTTCCAAATAATTTTTCTTCCCAAAAAATATTCAACAATTCTTATAAGTTTCAAAATAGATTTCATACAATATTTGTTGGAGATTTTTTCAATAAATATTTTTTCCCTAGAAAATATTCAACCATTTTTATAAGTTCTCAGCGCTCCCTCGAGGCGCCCACGTTGCGCGCATTATAAACAATTAGTTTTCCATATAATTTTTCTTCCCACAAAAAAATTCAACAATTTTTATAAATTTCAAAATAGATTTCTTCCCCCAAAAAATATTCAACCAATTTTATAAATTTAAAATAGTTTTCATAAGAAATTTGTTGGATATTTTTCCAATAAATGTTTTTCCCCAGAAAATATTCAACAATATAAACATATTGTTTTCCCAAGAATATTCAACAATATTTAGAAAATTTCAATATATTTTACGCATGTTTCTCTGGGTATTTTTTCCCGGACAGGTTTTGCTGGATTGGTTCGATTCAAATTGCATAGACAGATACATATATCAAAGCCACTTCAACGGGCGCGGCGTGCCGCCGCGCAAACCTCTAACATATTTGAAACTATGACAGTGGGCCTGGCCTGTCAGGGTTTTATTCTTTTCAGAAATATTTTCAGAAATTGTTAAATCTCTGACAGATGGGACAGTTTATTTAAACATTTTCAGAAAATGATTAATGTTTTAAATTCAATAGCTTTAAATCTATCTGTCACAAACATATGAATAATATATCAAAATGATTGGAAAAATACATGCTAGCTATTTATGGCAAAATACAAACATATTTGAATATTTCAATTTACTAAATATTTGGAGATAATCTAAATGCATTTTTTCAAATTATGGAGTTAAATTAAATATTTGTGGCAAAATACAAACATATTTGAACATTTCAATTTGCTAAATATTTCGAGATACCCTAAAATATACAAAAAACTCAGAAAAAACTATTTATGGCAAAATACAGACATATTTGAACATTATAATTTAGTAAATATTTGGAGATAATCTAAATGAACTTTCTCTAACTATGGAGTTAAATTTAATAAATGCTCATATACTGCATTTCCTCTAACTATGGAGGAAAATTAAATATTTATATTTGGAGATAATCTAAATACATTTTCTCTAATTATGGAGTTAAATTAAATATTTACGGCAAAGTACAAACATATTTGAACATTCCAATTTGCTAAATATTTCGAGATACCCTAAAATATAACAAAAAACCTCAGGAAAAAAACTATTTATGGCAAAATTCAGACATATTTGAACATTTCAATTTAGTAAATATTTGGAGATAATCTAAATGAACTTTCTCTAACTATGGAGTTAAATTTGTTAAATGCTCATATACAGCATTTCTCTAACTATGTAGGAAATTAAATATTTATGCCAAAATACAAGCATATTTACACATTTCAATTTGCTAAATATTTGAAGATACTCTAAACGACTAATTCCGACGGATTTCAACATTTTGAATCACAACGGGCGCGGCGTGCCGCCGCGCAACTTTTTCTAATAGATACTATTAAGGACATGTACTTATGCCTTTTTCTCAGCTATCGCGCCACTGTTCAATGAACAGTGTATACAGTGCGCGTTTCACTCATTCATGATGCACTTCCGCGCCGTCCGATCTGGCTCCGACGGCCCTCCTTTTGATAAAAACATATACACGAAATATATGCGCGTCGACGAGTAGGTTCCATTCCTGTGATCGGTTTCGAGTTTGGTCGACTCTAACTTCTTAATTTTGGATCCAGATTCGCAAAAACATTTGACGAATTTTGTCGAATTTGTCGCACTCAGTCATCCGTCCTTTTTCCAGTAAAGTCCTCGCATTTTCCAAACATTGTGAACCGGTCCTCCAGAATTAAATATTTTTGCAGAAACGTCCACGCGTGCCGCTTTTTCCCAGAAAAGTCCTCACTTTTTGATACGTCTCAAACGTATCTATAATTTTTGATATTCCATGCATGTTTTATATCAATTGCCGCATGTTTTATATACACTTTATATCATATTATGACATTTTCTGGAACTAACATATTAACAAGATGCCACAGTGCCAGTTTCTGTTTATTATGTCTGTGTATTGCAGAAAAGGTCCAAAAACCAAAGTGCTCGGAAAAATCCCAGAAAATTCCATAAATTCTATTTCGCCAGAATACTCCATAAGCCAGAAGGACAAGTTCGGGGGAGGGCCACAGCCTCCTTGCCAGGGCTCGGCGCGGCCTGGAGGGGGGTGGCGCAGAAGGGTGGCGTGGTCGACTCGTGCACCCCCTCGTGTTGCCCTTTGGCCTATTTATTGCCTCCACGGATAAAACCCTAGGAGGTTCGACGATTCTCCCAGATACGACTCCCAGCTCCGCCGCCATACGAAACCCTAATTCGGGGGACAAAAGTCTCTGTTCTGGGACCCTGCCAGGACGGGGAAGTGCCCCCGGAGCCATCTCCATCGACGCCACCGCCTCCATCATCGTCGTTGCTGCCTCCCATGATGAGGAGGGAGTAGTTTCCCTCGGGGCTGAGGGCTCGTATGGTAGCTATGTGGTTTATCTCTCTCTCCCATGGTGTGATCTGTATGTGATCATGAGCTTTGTAATCTAGTTGAATCCATAGATGTTACTCTTCATAATCTTATGAATATGCTACTCAAGTGGTTTTATTAATGTAAACTCCGGAGTCACCTTTGTCCCACGGTGCGAAGTTGACAGTGTGCGCACCGTGTGTGACTCTTTGGATTAAAGATTATGCGAATACTTGCCATGAGTTGTTCTGTGTTGGATGTCTCTATGAAATTGTGGCGTTTGTTTAGTACTATTTTGGGGCGCTCATAGTGACAGCGTGGGGTGCCCTAGAGGTGGAATACAGACTTGAGACGTGCTTTTATAGCCCTACACAGTGGATTGGTGTTCGTTATCCAACGGGAGAATAGTTCGGAGTAGTAGAGTGAAGAGGAAGTATTTATGTATTCAATTATATTATTATTGTTGAGAGTGTCCACTAGTGAAAGTATGATCCATAGGCCTTATTTTCAAGCATTGAAACACCGTTTACTCTCAGTTCTGCTGCATGTTTGCTCGCTGCCATTTTTATTTCAGATTGTAATTACCACTATAATCATCCATATCACTTGTATTTTAATATCTCTTCGCCGAACTAGTGCACCTATACACTGACAAGTGTATTGGGTGTGTTGGGGACACAAGAGACTTCTTGTATCTTAATTACAGGGTTGCTTGAGAGGGATATCTTTGACCTCTATCTCCCTGAGTTCGATAAACCTTGGGTTATTCACTTAAGGGAAACTTGCTGCTGTTCAACAAACCTCTGCACTTGGAGGCCCAACACTGTCTACAAGAATAGAAGCGTGCGTAGACATCAAGCTCTTTTCTGGCGCCGTTGCCGAGGAGGTAAGGTAAAAGGTACTCACATCCTCCGTCTACTAAGCTATTTTCTAGCACTGTTGCCGGCGTGTGAGTGCTCGGAGCTATCTCCTTTAGATCCTGCAGTTATATCTTTTTGTTTCTTGTTTTTATTTCACTAGTTAGGCTTAATGGAAAACAAAAAAAAAATTAGAGAGCTCTATGAAATTTATCTTGAGTTAGGACATGATGTGTTTGAACAGAAAATTAAAAAACCTATGGAAAATTATTTGCATGATGGTAGCAATGTTATTACTATAAATTCTTTGAACACCATTATTGCTAATGCTATGGAAAAGTCTAAGCTTGGGGAAGCTGGTTTTGATCAATATGATATTTTTAGTCCCCCAAGTTTTGAGGAGAAAATTTGCTTTGATGATACTTTGCCTCCAATTTATGATGATTATAATGATAGTGATATTTTGGTGCCACCTACTATGGAGGATAAAGTTTATTATGATTATACTATGCCTGCAATTTATGATGATTACAATGATGGTTGTGATAGTTTTACTCCCACTATTACTAATAAAATTGATTATGCTTATGTGGAGAGTAATGATACTTTTGTGCATGTGGATCATGACAAGAATGCTTTATGTGATAGCTATATTGTTAATTTTGTTCATGATGCTACTGAAAATTATTATGAGAGAGGAAAATATGGTTGTAGAAATTTTCATGTTACTAAAACACCTCTCTTTATGACGAAGGTTTTGAGCTGTCTCTTGATTTGCTTTTATTTGATGGTTACTTTAAAACCTACTGGTCATTATGAGAGAGAGAGAGACATGGCTTCACATATCACAATAATATTAAGTCTCCTCTCTTTTTGTTGAAAATTTTGAAGTTGCACTTGCTTTGCCTTCCTATGCCATTAGCTTCGTGCTTCATTGATTTATTTTCTTACAAGATTCCTTTGCATAGGACGTGGGTTAGACTTAAATGTGTTTGGTATTTGCTTTTTATGCTCTCTTATATTCAACTCTTATACATATGAGAGCATCATCAAAATTATCATGCCTAGCTAAAAGGCTTTAAAGAAAAGCGCTTGTGGGAGACAACCCATGTTATTTTATTTTCTGCAATTTTCTTTTATTGAGTCAAGGAGCTTGTCTACTTCTGTAACAATTCCTTTGTAACTTTTATTTATCGTTTAGTTGTGCCAAGAAAAGTCTCTAATGATAAGATAATGCTAGATTTGGATTACTACGCAGGAACAGATTTCTGCTGTTCACTGTACGAAAATCCTAAATTCATAGAAACGTGATTTAAATCTGAATTTTTTTGTACACAATCCTGATGTATGTACGGATCTTTCGTTAGTTCAACGTTTTTTGATCTGAGCAACGTATGTGCCTCGGAAAAATTCGTCTTTACGGACTGTTCTGATTTGGACAGATTCTGTCTTTTGTTTTGCATTCTCTCTTTTACAAGTGTTAAGTGGAATTCTTTAAGGGTGGAAGAGCTTCACATAAGGCTAGTAACAATAGTTAATGTTTAAAATAATGGTCATGTTTGCGTCTTTACAGAACATGTGAGTTTTTGATTTGATGCACTAACCCTCTAATGAGAATTATGTTGAGTTTGGTGTGAAGCAAGTTTTCAAGGGTCAAGAGAGAAGAGTGATATAATAGGATCAAGAAGATTGAAAAGCTTAAGCTTGGGGAGGCTCCCATGGATCTCCCAACATATTCAAGAAGACTCAAACGTCTAAGCTTGGGGATGCCCAAGGCATCCCCTTCTTCATCGACAAAATTATCAGGTCATCTCTAGTGAAACTATATTTTAATTTCTTCACATCATATGTACTTTTCTTGGAAGCGTCAGTGTGCTTTTGTTTTCAGTTTGTTTTTGTTTTGTTTGCTGCTCTATACTTGTTGGATCCTAGCACTCTTGTTTGGAGAGAGACACGCTCCGCTTTTTCATTGGAATACTCTTGTTCTTCACTTATATTTGTTGAATATTCTTGTCTAGCTACTGCTAAAGCTTCTAGCTCTCTGTTTTTATATATCTCTTGTCAGAGCTATTAGTTTCTTCTGAAGAAAGTACTCTCTTGCTTCACTTATATTTGTTTGGAGAGTTGTTCAAATAAGTTGATTGGTGTTTGGTTGGAACAGAAAATGCTATGCATGTGGTAGTGGTATAAAATGCTTACATAAGTCTTGTAGATCACTGTCTTGAGTAATTTGATACTTATCAATTGTTTTGAGTTACCAAGTAAGTAATGTTTAGACTTGTGCATCATGTAAGTAAATGCTATTAGTGAAGAACTACTGTAAAGCTTGTTGATATTTGATTTGTATCATTGGTAATTCCAAAGTCTAGATATTTTCTAATGAAAGGTTTTGGTTAACAAGGAAGAAAATGTGGAGTCTTGTAATTTTTCAAGCATGTTTTTTATATGAGTTCTTGCTATACCGGTTGACAGTCTGCCTTGCTAGCCTAAACTCTGTACTAAGCGGAATGCTGCTTGTGCATCCAAAACCCTTGAGCCAAAATCCATGTCATCTGTTTCCACCATAACTACCTAATATGTGGTATTTTCCTGCCATCCCAAGTAAAATTTTCATGTGCTACCTTTAAAATATTCAAAACTGCTACAACTCCTTTTTGTGTCACTGTTTACAAGCTCATGAGGATGTGGTAGATGGTCTTTATTTCACTTGTTGATCAGACTTTACACCTGGACTAGTGGCATATACATCCGCTTATCCAATAATTTTGCAAAAAGAGCTGGCAACGGGGTGCCCAGTCCCAATTAATTACAACTTTAACCATTAATTCTCTTCACATCTTTTTGCCCGTGAGAAATCAGTCAAGCAATGTTCATAAGTGTGTAAACAAAAGAGAACGAGGGATGATCTACCCGCTGGTAGAAATAACGTCCTTCATGGGAGCCGCTCTTGTAAGGTCTGGTTAACTTGTGACTTAAAGTATTGTCTATTTACTGATTCGTTGACCACTAATACACACCTCTCAAAATATATTTTTATACTCTCTATATGCTTTCAAAAACTTAAAAAGCTCTAGCACATGATTTAATCCCTGCTTCCCTCTGCGAAAGGCCTTTCTTTTACTTTATTATTGAGTCAGTTTTCCTACTTTTTTCTATCTCCACAAGCAAAACTGTCATGTCTCGATGCACGGACACGGGAGTAGAGGATACCCCCTTTTAGGTTCGGCACGGGGCACGAAGGAGGCTGAGAATCGTCTTCTCGGGCGGAGTCTAGATCAAGCTCTCCTCTTCACGATCAAAACATGCAACCAAAGGGACACAAGGAGCTACCCAGGTTCAGGCCGCCCGGAGGCTAAAAGCCCTACTCCTGCATGTCTGGATTGATGGGTTCTTCATAGTGTGGCTTACAATGGAGCCTCCCGGATGGGGTACCGGAAAGGTTTTGGCTGGAGGAAGAAGAAGGACGATCCTGACCCGGAGGAGATCACCTTCCCCTCTACCTTCGCAGCCCTAGTCTAGTCTTGCTCTGGTTCGACTTGTTCCTCGGTTCCACCTCCCCCTCCTCCGTGCCTTGGTCCTCCTTTTATAGGCTAAGGGGTTGCCACAGGGTCACGTGAGGGGCACGAGGGACCTTCGGCGTGAAGGACCCTCCTTATCTAGTTTAGGGGGAGACGTGGCCTCTTCTCAGCCTAGCGTCTCCTTTGGGTTAGGTGGGAGCGTCCGCCTTGGGGTGGACAGGGGCTGACACCACCACGGGCTGTGCTTCCTGCCCGCGCTACCTTCGCCTTGCTTCCCAGTCTTCTGAGGTCTTCTAGCATGAGGTGGAGAGCTTATCCACAGTGATGTGGGCAAGTACCCGAGAGGGAGCCTGGCTCCTGACGGGAACTCGGGCTCTCGGGTCCTTCCTTGCCTTCTTGCTTGGTTCGGGGACCCGGCAGGCCCCCAGGACCGGAGCCCTTTGTCGACGTAGGCCTTGCTTGGCCTTCGCGGGGCGGACGGTGAACCCGCCAGCTTGACTTGAGTCTTGGTCTTGTCCATCTTCATCTTAGGCCCACATGGGGTGACCCACTTTGGCAGCACTAGGGGAACCCCGTGTTCCACTGCTGCGACAGTAGCCCCCGGGCATGGTCCCGGCGGCTCTTGCTCCAGCTGCCGGGGCTATGGCCTAAAGATAGGTCAAAGTGGGTCCCCGGGCACCTGGTCTTCCTTGCTCTGCTCCGTTGGGGACCGCCGAGGCGAGGTAGAGACGAGCCCCCGGGTCCTTTTGACTGAATCGCGGCGAACGTTGCGATTCGTGCGGACTCCATGCTTATCTTGGAATCCAACGGGCGAAATGCGCAAAAATCGGCACGCCCCCTTGATCCTCACGCCCGTCGGAGTAATGAGGCCGCGACGTGACGTGTGGGATGCTTATAAGCCACGACTGGCTTCCACTGTAGCCGTTACCTCTCCAGATTCGCCAAAATCCCCAAATCGCCTCGCAGGAGACTCCTTCTCCCTGACTTCGCCGAGCGCCACCCCCCTCCTCGGCCGCCGCAATCCGCCGCCACTCCTTGTTCTTGCCCCAGCCCATGCCGCCCAGGCGGGATAGGATAGGAGTGAGGAAGATGTCACAATCTGCCGCTGAGAAGATGGCGACGGAAGCTTCTTGGCCGAGGCGCCGCCTTCAAGGAGGGTGACTCAAGCCCTCTTTTCTCCTAGCGAGCATGCGTCAGAGGAAGCCATTCAACGCATCCGCCAATCCCTGGCCGCAAGCTTCCGCGGTGCTGAGGGAGTGGTGGTGCGCCCTGGGAGCGGACCTCAACGAGAAAGAGAGGTGATTACTTTCCATGACTTCTCCGTCGTCGGCCTTCTTCCTCCGTTCTCCGAGTTCTTTGCAGCAATCTTGGAGGCTTATGGATTGCACATGCCGCACTTGCATCCCAATGCCGTGATGATGCTTGCTACCTTTGCCTATGCTGCGAGGCATTCGTGGGCGTCATGCCCTCGGTGGACTTATTCCGCCATTTCTTCATTCCACGCTGGGGAAGTCCAAGTGGATCGCTGGCGGTGTCTCTTTCTGCCTCCGGAGTGATGCGGCGCACCAGTACCCGGAAACATTCACCAAGGCCTCTGTTGGAGAATGGAGGCACAACTGGTACTTCGTCAAAGCTGATGGGACCAACCTCATCTGATGACTCCATTTTATCCAGCGGAGCGATTGGCACATTCCAAGGAAAGAAGCTCTCAAGGGGAAGCCCTGGCTCCGGCCATTAAGAAGCTGTCTGCGCTCCGTGCAAGGGGAGTGACGGGCGCCATGATCTTGGCAGACTTTCTTCGCAGAGGGATTGCTCCTTTGCAGTTCCGGAGCCGCCCGCTCTGGGAACTCGTTCAGGTGGGTAGCAGCCTTCCACGGTCCAGATTCCATTTGACAGAGACTACCTGGGCTCTGACCATGGGTTATGTGTTGCCATGGGTACCCTTTGAATTCCAGGATGAGGTCTTGCCGCTGTTCGAGGATCCAGCCGCTGACGGCATCCGATCTTCAATGCCAGCGTGTAATGAGTACGGGGTGGCGGGTACTACCAAGATTGAGCCCCCGCTGGCACCCAAAGCACGCAGGCTTCAAGGAGAGAGGCCAAGGGGGCAGAGCCTTGCCCACGGGGATGTTTCCCCGAAGAACCCGGGTCTTCGGATGACGAAGGCGACGAGGCGGTGATACGTCTCCAACGTATCCATAATTTCTGCTGTTCCATGCTTATATTATACCATTTGCTACATGTTTTATATACACTTCGTATCACTTTTATGCATTTTCTGGGACTAACCTATTAACAAGATGCCACAGTGCCAGTTCCCTGTTTTCTGCTGTTTTTGGTTTCAGAAAGTTACTTCTGGAAATATTCTCGGAATTGCACGAAACAAAGGCCAGGTCCCTATTTTTCCAGCACGTACACGGAGTCCGGGAGACGAAGAAGTGCCACGAGGTGGCCAAACCACCCCCAGGCGCGGCAGTGGGCCAGCGCGCCACCAGGTGGTTTGGGCCCCTCGGGGGTCCGCGACATCGCCCCTTCGCCTATTTATTCCCCGAGACGCGAAAACCCTAGAATACCGAGCCTTTCATCCAGAACATATTCGCTGCCGCCGCCGTCGTCAACCCTAACTCGGGGGGTTCCTGAAGCTCTTCCCGGCACCCTGCCGGAGAGGGGAATCATCACCGGAGGGCTCTACATCGCCATGCCCGCCTCCGGAGTGATGCGTGAGTAGTTCATCCTTGGACTATGGGTCCATAGCAGTAGCTATGATGGTTGTCTTCTCCACTTGTGCCATCATGTTTAGATCTTGTGAGCTGCCTATCATGATCAAGATCATCTTATTGTAATGCTACATGTTGTGTTTGCTGGGATCTGACTTATATTGATACCTATGTGGAGCTGAATATTATATTATCATGTCTATGTCATTTGTGATCTTGCATGCTCTCCGTTACTTGTTGAAGCCTTGGCCACGTGAATACTTGTAACTCCAAGAGGGGGTATTTATGCATGATAGTTGGGTTCAACCTCTATTTAACCTGGGATAGTGACAGCAAGTTCTAAGGTTGTAGATGTGTTGTTGCCACTAGGGGTAAAACAGCAATGCTTTATTCAAGGATGAATGTATTGTTTACATTACGCACATTACTTAATGCAATTGTCTGTTGCTTGCAACTTAATACTGGAAGGGGTACGGATGTTAACCGGAAAGTGGACTATTTAGGCATAGATGCATGCTGGATAGCGGTCTATGTACTTTGTCGTAATGCCCAAATGAATCTCATAGTAGACACCACAGCTCACACATGCATGTTATATGCACTTATCAATTGTCAATTGCCCAGCTGTAATTTGTTTACCCAGCATGTTAGTTATCTTATTGGAGAGACACCACTAGTGAACTGTGGACCCCGGTCCATTATTTTACATCTGAAATACAATCTACTGCAATCATTGTTCTCTACTGTTTTATGCAAACAAACATCATCTTCCATTCGATACGTTTAACCCTTTGTTTTCAGCAAGCCGGTGAGATTGACAACCTCACTGTTAAGTTGGGGCAAAGTAGTTTGATTGTGCTGTGCAGGTTCCACGTTGGCACCGGAATCCCTGGTGTTGCGCCGCACTACACTCCTCCACCAACACCTTCGAAGCAAACCTCGTTTTCCTACTGGTCCGATTAAACCTTGGTTTCATACTGAGGGAAAACTTACTGCTGCACTCATCATACCTTCCTCTTGGGGTTCCCAACTGACGTGTGACGTACAAGCCTCCGGGAGTGCCTTGCGGGCGCGGAGGCCCCGGTGCTCCTTCCGGGGCGGCGACAAACCCGCCGGGAGACAGACCTCTGGAGCAAGCCAGCGCTGCCAGGCTCGCCGTCGATGCAGGAGTCTGACCAGGCGTCGGAGGCTATCCCTCCTCCCCTTGCAGACGTGGAGGTTGGGGAGGAGAGCCTGTCCTTGCCTGACCTCTTTGACGACTTGGTAAAGAAGAAATGGAGCTTCTCCGGTTCGAAGAGAGCCCGCCGGTAAGCTTCGCTGGCAACTGGCCTTGAACGTGAAGTTGCATCCCTTTTGCCACGTCCTGACTTCTTGTTCTGGTCTCTTGCACAGGAGCCCGACACCGGAGTGGCCAAGCAAACGGCCCGGGGAGGCGAAGATGCGAAGCGGACGAGCTCCACCGACACCTCCGACGGAGGCAACTCCGAGCCCCCGAGCCCCCGGTCCGTCCCAAGGATCAGGGAGGTGGCTCCAGTCGTTGCAGGCGAGGACGAAGCTGTTTGCGCGGAAGGCCCCGGGGAAATGCGCGACGTGGATCCCCAGGCGACCTCTGGACCGCGCAGACTTGAAGCAGGGGGTTCATCCCCAGGGGCTCGGCCCTTGGGAACGCTGACCCCTGCCTTGAACCCGGGAGAGTTGAGGAAGGCCCGGGTTCTCTAAGACATTCTCCAGCGTCTCGGAGTTCTTGTCCTTTGCCCGCGCCGAACTGGCGCGGTTGGTTCCCCCGACCTCCGGCGACAGGGAGCACTCGCAAGCTCGCGAACTGCGGCTTTCCTCGGGGGAGGAGGCTCTTGGCGCCAGAGAGCTGATGCTGGCGGCGGACGAAGAGCTGCTCTACGCTTGGGAACTGAGAGTGGCCAGCCGCGAGAAGGAGTTGGAGCGACGAAAGACCGAGCTGGAAGACGAGAGCGCCGCTACCTCGGCACCTTGAGGAGCTCCAAATCAGAACGGTGCGGGACGAGGACCGCTTTGAGCAGAGCCTGGGAATGTGGCTAGCTGGGCTCGCAGCGAGGTCGAACATGACCTTCGATCCAAAAGCAGAGCCGTCTCGTCATAGGCAAGCAGGTCTCCAAACTCCAGAGCGAGCTCAAGAGCGAGAGGGAGAGGCGAGAATAGGCCGCCAAGGATTTCCAGAGAGCTAGGGGGAAAGAGACAGCTTGTCCGGGTCGAGCCGAATGGCTGCCACGATCGAGGCACAGAAGCAGGCTCTCAATGCAGCTGAGAAGCTCAAGCAAGAGGCCACGGCTGACCGCATCGCATGGAAAGAAGGATCCGGGAACTGGGCGAGGCGAACGATTTCTGGAAGGAAAGATGCGCGCATGACGTCCTTCGCAAGAAGGAGGCAAAGGAGCTGGCTGGACGGGCGAACGGCGATGGAAGCTTCCAAATCTCAAGCTCAGATTGCGTGGCATCTACATGAGCAGGTGTCCAACAGCTGATAATAGTGCAGGTGAGCTGGCGGAAGGCAAGAGACGCACTTGAGAAAGAACAGCGACGATTCACACTCCACCGCCGCGATGATAACAACATCTTGCTCCAGATGAACCACGGGTCCTTGGATATCGTGAGGGAGTTCACGACTTGGGAGTGCCTTATCGCCTATCATCCTGGCTGACCATTCCACCTCCTTCGTCCGCTATCCTGGGTTCTTGAAGTACGTGACCTCGCTCATCAAGGGTATCAAGGAGCAGGCTAGCAGAGCTACGCCTTGCTGGGGAACAGGCAGTGTGGAGGCAGGTGACGACCGGTTTGTCTCAGCACTTCGTCAGCGGCATCCGCAGCATTCTTTGCTGTCTGAGCTTAGAGGCGCCTGAACCCGAGACGCGCTTAATCTCAGATGTGTCTCGCCAGGTGGAGGAAATCTTGGAGCGCCTTTCCCGCGAAGACGACCCGTGAACCTGTGAAGTCCTGAAAAGGACAATACCAAGGGCCGTGAACCATGCTTTTGTACTGATATTGCCAACTGGCTTATGAACTCATGCTTTTGAATGTAAATAACTTCTTCCCAAAGTATATAAGTTTTATTATACTCGTGGGGGCTTAACGCTCTCGAGAAGGTGATGCATGTAAAATGCATACATGAACTTTGCAGTTTAATTGCTTATATTCCAATCATATTTGCATCATATAAGGGTTATATCAATGTTTTATCATGATTTTGGGAATACTTCATAGTTTTCCCATTTTTTGGAATTAACCCTGCACAGGCAGAAAACCCTAGTTTTGTATTTTAATGTTTCAGGGACCCAACGTCAACGAAATCACCTGGAAATTTACGGGCGTCAATATTTGGAAGGAAGAAGGACTACGGAAAAGGGAAGCAAGCAAACGGAGACCCGAGGGCCAAACGGGCATGGCCCACGCGGCCACAGTACCAGGCCGCGTGGGACCCACCCGTTCGGGCCTCGTGCTCCGTTGCCGTCAATCTTCGCTCCACGCCTTCGTCTTGACCTAAAAACGCCTATAAAAAAGGTCCCCGACGTTCTCCGGAAGGAGGCGGCGGAGAAACAGAAAACCACGAAACAGAGAGTCAGAAGGCTGCCGCGGAGAAGATCGGAGGGGGAAACGCCGCCGGAATCACCTCCGGAGGGCTCCACCCCCTTCGGCGTGTTCATCATCGACATCTACAGCAAGATCATCTCCATCTCCCCACTGTAAACTCTTGGCAAACATGATGTGTGGTGCAATATACTATTCCCTTGATCTATTGTGTCTCCCATCTGTGTTTGAGAAGTGATTTGTTCATGGCACTTGTGAAATAGTTCATTGATTGGTTGCATACAAGTTTTGTTATCTTTTATGATTGTCTTTATGTACAATATATGAGTGCACGCATATGTTGGGGAATGCATGTAAGGTGATCACCGTAGCGTAATGGATTGAGTAGGACATGTCGGAGTAGAGAGAAACGGTGTCTGAGACTTGAAGTTACTTTATGGGGGATATATGGGGGACCCTAGAACTTAAGGCTATGGTGGGACAATTATGTCTTAATAATTCTTGTGCTGCACATTTATTTGGCCATGAGATCCATCATAAGAGTTGTGTTATTGCTCATTTACTTGGCTACACCTATTTATGGCTCCCACCTAAAAGAAACAACTAAGACTGAAACATGTGCTTCACTAATTGTGACAACCACGCGAATGAAATAACAATTGCTAGAACATTTGCTCCCTTGAGATATTTGCTACTTGAGATATTTGATTCTTGCTGTTTGAGAAACTTGCTTGAGAAAACTGCTGAGAGAAACTTGCTCTAAGAAACCTGTGTCTGAAACTTGCTTGAGAAACTTGCTACTAGATAAATCCATTCCACGTCACTTGCTTCCATTAGTTAGATCCTTTCATATTTATTGCTTTGCATAAAAGGCCATATAAGAGGGTTATAGGGCTTTAGAGAATAGATAGTTTACCTTCAGCTCCTCGTGGGTTCGACACTCAAATACTTATCGAATTGTGCTACAGTGATTCCTAGCTCTTGGAGATTATCAAGTACTTTTCTGGCGCCGTTGCCGAGGAGCGTTGTGCTAAACTTTTATTCTTGTTTGCATTGCATACTAACATATAAATCTAAAACACAAAAAAAATTAGAAAATGGAAAAGAACCAAAAAAAATTAGAGTTGCATAATATCTATCTTGAGTTAGGACATGAAGTGTTTGAGGAGAAAATTAAATTTTATTTGCATAACACTCATGTTTGTGGTACTAACTCTTTGAACACCTTTATGCTAATGCTCTGGAAAAGTTTAAGCTTGGGGAAGCCGTTGAGGATGAAAGTGATTTAATTGAGTTTGATGATCCATTATGCTCATTAGATGATAAGTCTTTTATGTGGTGATTCTATTCAAAACTATGTGGGTATGTTTAACTTTAATGCTTGCAACTATTATGAGAGAGGAAGAGATAAGAATCCTCTTTATGTTTCTATGTTATTTAAAATGCAAGCTACGATCACTACATGCATTGGTTATCACAAAATTGCTGCTATTTATTCATATATAAAATGCCAATGCATAGGAAAAGAGTTATACTTAAAAATTGATGGTTTGATATTCTGTGGTGTGTTCTTTATGCTTTAACTTCCTATTTGGTTTGAGCACACCTTTATATCCTCACAACATGTAAAATATCTTTACCTACTGATTTGTGACAATTAGTTCAGGATTTTCATTTTTTATAAAATTTGGGAAAGTTAATGAGAAGGATGAGTAACGGAGAAGTTGGGGTCGACCTTGAACATGTGTTGTTCATGCCAATGGAACCGTTGCAAAGTCTCTATCATAAACTTTTCCCAAAGCTAAAACCAAATAAAAAGAGTGATAATAGTAATTCGCTGTCCAGTTTTTGACATATCATGTCTTTATTCTGCATTACTCTCATTACTTGTGTTTTGTGCGGTTCTTTTGATCAAGGAGCATTACATAACCATAGTAACAGTAGCTAATGTTTAAATCAATTCATGATATGTCTTTGTTGTGCCTATGTGGATTTAATTTATGAAGGCACTAACCCCTCTAATCAAGTTTGTGACGAGTGTTGTGTAAAGAGAATTTTAAGGTGGAAGAATTGAGGGTGATGAACAAGATCAAGAGGGACAAAAACCAAGCTTGGGGATGTACCCCTAGGCTCACCCTACATATATCAAATAAGTACAAGAATTTAAGCTTGGGGATGCCAAGCCACCTCACTTCAACCATCTTGATACCAAGTAAGTAAGCCTAGCTATATGGCTATAAGAAAGCGCTTTGCGAGAGGCAACCCGGTTATTTTTGTGTATGATTTTTCTTTGTGTCCTCTTGCTGTAACAAGAGATTTTGTGTCTAGTTAGGTTCTGGAGTTTTTAATAAGGTGCCAAGTTTTACCTTTTTGGTTTGAAAAACTTGCTTATTGAGTTCGGAGATTTTATTCCTGCACGAGTCAGTGCACGGTATGATTTTAATTCTTATTATGTAACTCTGAATGAGCTCATATTTGAACTGTAGTTGCAACTTTTCATCCTCTGTATGCATGAATGTTTTCGGAATTTTTCGAGAAAGTTTGTTAGGGTAGAAAAATACGTTTTGCTGCTGCTGTTTTTCTGGACAGATTCTGTCCCATTTTGTTTGATGCATGCTTTGAGCTTTTAAGTTGAATCTTTTTTATTCAATTGATTTTATGAGTAGGCATACAACATTATACACTTCTGGACATGTCATATGAATTTTTGTTCAAGGATCATATGCAGCAAGGAACCTATTTGTTTATCACTATTAATGCACCCCACAGAAAAGAAATGGGGAGAAACGGTGTTTTGAAGTTTTTTCACAGGGATTGGAGGAGATGCACCAAGAGCTATCCAAGGATGGTGAAGACCATAAGCTTGGGGATGTGAAGACAACCCCGCTGGACCTACACACTCTCGTTTGCACACGTCCAACTTCTGTTTTTCGATCAAAACACTTTATCGCATAAACTTGGAGCGTCGTTTTTGTTTTTGTTTGAGTCTTGAGAGACCACCACACTATCAATTATATATGAGAGAGCTACTGGAAATATGGGTTGAAATATGATGGATGCTATTATCATGATGGGAAAAGGGATGTTTGAGTTGATTTTTAATGATACATATAGTTGCATGATTCATGAGCTTGTTAATGAGTAATAATATGTAAATGCTTTATCAAGAGTTATCACTTATTCATGTTTGATGCTGAAAGTTATTTCACTTTGTTTAACATGGATTAGTTAGTTCTATGGACACTCATGCATGCATCTAGATGGTCAACTTTCTCCCTTTTGCTAGCCCAAAAACTCCAACAAGCAAAAACTTGTTTCCAACACTGATACGTCTCCAACGTATCCATAATTTCTGCTGTTCCATGCTTATATTATACCATTTGCTACATGTTTTATATACACTTCGTATCACTTTTATGCATTTTCTGGGACTAACCTATTAACAAGATGCCACAGTGCCAGTTCCCTGTTTTCTGCTGTTTTTGGTTTCAGAAAGTTACTTCTGGAAATATTCTCGGAATTGCACGAAACAAAAGGCCAGGTCCCTATTTTTCCAGCACGTACACGGAGTCCGAAGGAGAGACGAAGAAGTGCCACGAGGTGGCCAAACCACAGGTGGCGCGGCTGGGCCCACAGCCGCGCCTGGAGGTGGTTTGGGCCCCTCGGGGGTCCGCCGACATCGCCCCTTCGCCTATTTATTCCCCGAGACGCGAAAACCCTAAAAACCGAGCCTTTCATCCAGAACATATTCGCTGCCGCCGCGTCGTCAACCCTAACTCGGGGGGTTCCTGAAGCTCTTCCCGGCACCCTGCCGGAGAGGGGAATCATCACCGGAGGGCTCTACATCGCCATGCCCGCCTCCGGAGTGATGCGTGAGTAGTTCATCCTTGGACTATGGGTCCATAGCAGTAGCTAGATGGTTGTCTTCTCCACTTGTGCCATCATGTTTAGATCTTGTGAGCTGCCTATCATGATCAAGATCATCTTATTGTAATGCTACATGTTGTGTTTGCTGGGATCTGACTTATATTGATACCTATGTGGAGCTGAATATTATATTATCATGTCTATGTCATTTGTGATCTTGCATGCTCTCCGTTACTTGTTGAAGCCTTGGCCACGTGAATACTTGTAACTCCAAGAGGGGGTATTTATGCATGATAGTTGGGTTCAACCTCTATTTAACCTGGGATAGTGACAGCAAGTTCTAAGGTTGTAGATGTGTTGTTGCCACTAGGGGTAAAACAGCAATGCTTTATTCAAGGATGAATGTATTGTTTACATTACGCACATTACTTAATGCAATTGTCTGTTGCTTGCAACTTAATACTGGAAGGGGTACGGATGTTAACCGGAAAGTGGACTATTTAGGCATAGATGCATGCTGGATAGCGGTCTATGTACTTTGTCGTAATGCCCAAATGAATCTCATAGTAGACACCACAGCTCACACATGCATGTTATATGCACTTATCAATTGTCAATTGCCCAGCTGTAATTTGTTTACCCAGCATGTTAGTTATCTTATTGGAGAGACACCACTAGTGAACTGTGGACCCCGGTCCATTCTTTTACATCTGAAATACAATCTACTGCAATCATTGTTCTCTACTGTTTTATGCAAACAAACATCATCTTCCATTCGATACGTTTAACCCTTTGTTTTCAGCAAGCCGGTGAGATTGACAACCTCACTGTTAAGTTGGGGCAAAGTAGTTTGATTGTGTGTGCAGGTTCCACGTTGGCACCGGAATCCCTGGTGTTGCGCCGCACTACACTCCTCCACCAACACCTTCGAAGCAAACCTCGTTTTCCTACTGGTCCGATTAAACCTTGGTTTCATACTGAGGGAAAACTTACTGCTGCACTCATCATACCTTCCTCTTGGGGTTCCCAACTGACGTGTGACGTACAAGCAATTGTTTCTGGCACTATTAACCTAGAGCCACCAACAACGTTTTCTGGCGCCGTTGCCGGGGAAAACAGAATTGCTTCTGCAAGGGGAGTCTCTCACACCCAATCTCTTTACTTTGTTATTTGTCTTGCTTAGTTTATTTTTATTTTGTTTTGTTTGCTTTCTTATATCAAAAACACAAAAAAATTAGTTACTTGTCTTGCTAGTTTATTTTTATTTTGTTTTGTTTGCTTTCTCTATATCAAAAACACAAAAAAATTAGTTACTTGTTTAATTCAGTTTAATTTTGTTTTTCAAAATGAATGCTCCTGAAGTTGAAGTTCGTTCTTTTAGGCAACTAGGAGGTGAAAATTTGAAAGATGCTTGGTATAGAATTAGTGATGCTCATCATAGATGTACTAAGAAACACTCTACCACTATCCTCCTTAGGAACTTTTATGTTGGTATCTCTAGTTGGTATAGGTATGTTCTAGACACTCTTACAGGTGGAAATTTCTTGGGTACTCCTGCTTTAGAAGCCTGTAATATTATTGAAAGTTTGGTAGGAACACCACCCACTAAAGATATTAAAGTTGAGATTACCTTGGAAGATGTTATAAATAAGTTAGACTCTATGGAGAAATTTTTTCCAAATTTTCTTGATTGTATTGGTAAGATTAATGAATCAATAGCCACCATCAATGAAAGAATCACTGTTCTTGAGGATAATAATATCCATGACACCCAAAATCATAGAATTGATGAGTTAGAGGAAGCTATTGAAACCTTAAGTTCAACCTTTACTTCTCTTAAGTCTAAAAAGGAGAAAGTTTATGTGGGTAGAGAGCAAAAGTTTATGTATGTTCCTAAAGTGCCAAAACCAAAGACTCATTATGAGCTTAAAATTGATAAAACTTTTAGTACGGTTAAAGGTAATGAAACACCTCCAGGAACATCTAAGATACCCATTGTTACAAGCTGTGTGTTGGAAGAGCTTTTGATGATTTGAATGATTTGCCACTTGACAACACTTGATTTTCACTTTCTGCGCCTAGCTGAAAGGCGTTAAAGAAAAGCGCTTATGGGAGACAACCCATCGTTTTTATTTGCTGTTATTTTTGTTTTCTTTGAGTCAAGGATTTTTTTACTTCTGTAGCAACTCCTTTGTATCTTTATTTTATCGCAATGTTGTGCCAAGTAAAGTTCTATATTGAAAGTTGATGCAAGATTTGGATTTCTGCGCAGTGACAGATTTTTAGCTGTCACGGATTTGAGCTTATCTCCCTGTAGAAAATTCAAAAAATTCTGAGAAAAATCACGCATATTCCTGAGATATGTACGCAACTTTCATTATTTTAGGCCAGATCCATCTGAGCAACTTAAGTGCCTCGAAAAAATTCGTCATTCCAGACTGTTCTGTTTTTGACAGATTCTGCCTTTTGTTTTGCATTCGCTCTTTTACTGTGTTTGTGTGGATTTCTTTGCTCCACAAAGCATTGGTGGCTGTAGCTAATGTCCAGAAGCTTTGGGATTGATTGTATCATTACAGAATATGAGAATTTTTGATTATGCACTAACCCTCTAATGAGAACTGTCTTGAGTTTGGTGTGAAGGAAGTTTTCAAGGATCAAGCGAGAAGGGTGATATTATGTGATCAAGAAGAGTGAAAAGCCTAAGCTTGGGGATGCCCCCGTGGTTCATCCCAACCATATTCAGAGAGACTCAAGCGTCTAAGCTTGGGGATGCCCAAGGCATCCCCTTCTTCATCAACAAACTTATCAGGTCATCTCTAGTGAAACTATATTTTAATTCTTTCACATCTTATGCGCTTTACTTGGAGCGTCTGTGTGTTTTTATTTTTGTTTTTGTTTGAATAAATTCGGATCCTAGCAATCCTTGTGTGGGAGAGAGACACGCTCCGCTTTTTCATGTGAATACTCATGTTCTTCACTTATATTTGTTGAGTATTCTTAACTAGCTACTGCAGTGCTTTTAGCTCCTGTTTTTCATGCATCTCTTCGAGCTGTTAGCACTTGTTTATAAATACTCTCTTGCTGCATTATATTATCATTTGGAGAGTTTATGTTTAATTAAATTATTGGTGTTTGTTTGGAAGAAAGAAAATGCTACATGTAGTAGTTGGTATTGGAAAAGACATATGCATTCTTGTAGATCATTGTCTTGTTTTGATTTGATGCTTTGCAATTGTTTTGAGCTCTCAAGTAGATCATGTTTAAGCTCTTGCATCATGTAGTTAAAGCCTAGTAGTGGAGAACTACCGTAGAGCTTGTTGAGACTTGGATGCATATTTGTTCTCTCTAAGGTCTAGATATTTTCTGGTAAAATGTTTGAGCAACAAGGAAGACAGTGTAGAGTCTTATAATACTTGCAATATGTTTTTATGTGATTCTTGCTGTACCGGTTTATACTTGTGTTTGCTTCAAACAACCTTGCTAGCCTAAACTCTGTACTGAGAGGGAATGCTTCTCGTGCATCCAAAACTTGAGCCAAAACCCATGCCATTTGTGTCCACCATACCTACCTACTATGTGGTATTTCCTGCCATTCCAAGTAAATATTTCATGTGCTACCTTTAAACTATTCAAAACTTTATTACTCCTTATTTGTGTCAATGTTTTATAGCTCATGAGGAAGTATGTGGTGTTTTATCTTTCAATCTTGTCATTTACTTCTGACAGACTTTCACCAATGGACTAGTGGCATATACATCCGCTTATCCAATAATTTGCAAAAAGAGCTGGCAACGGGGTGCCCAGCCCCAATTAATTACAACTTTCATTAATAATTCTCTTCACATGTTTTGCCCTGATTTATCAGTAAGCAACTTAATTTTGCAATAGACACTCCTCCATGGTATGTGAATGTTGGAAGGCACCCGAGGATTCGGTTAGCCATGGCTTGTGTAAGCAAAAGGTTGGGAGGAGTGTCATCTATAAAGAAACTAAAATACATGTGTAAACAAAAGAGAAGAGGGATGATCTACCTTGCTGGTAGAAATAACGTCCTTCATGGGAGCCGCTCTTTGAAAGTCTGGTTGACAAGGGGGTTAGAGTGCCCACTACCATTCGTTGACAACAACAAACACCTCTCAAATACTTATTTTGTGCTCTCTATATGCTTTCGAAAACTTAAAAAGCTCTAGCACATGATTTAATCCCTGCTTCCCTCTGCGAAGGGCCTATCTTTTACTTTATGTTGAGTCAGTTTACCTACTCCTTTCTATCTTAGAAGCAAACACTTGTGTCAACTTTGTGTGCATTGATTCTTACATATTTACTTATTGCACTTGTTATATTGCTTTATGTTGACAACTATCCATGAGATATACATGTTACAAGTTGAAAGCAATGCTGAAACTTAATCATCCTTTGTGTTGCTTCAATGCCTTTTACTTTGAATCTATTGCTTTATGAGTTACCTCTTATGCAAAACTTTTGATACTTGTCTTGAAAGTACTATTCATGAAAAGTTTTTGCTTATATGATTCATTGTTTACTCTTTATCTATTTGTTAGCAAACTATAGATCATTGCTTTGAGTCACTTCATTCATGACATGAGCCTTGCAATATATTGATCAAGATTGTGTGAAAGCATGTCTCCTCAGAAATTATTTGTTGTTATCGTTTTACCTACTCGAGGACGAGTAGAACTAAGCTTGGGGATGCTTGATACGTCTCCAACGTATCCATAATTTCTGCTGTTCCATGCTTATATTATACCATTTGCTACATGTTTTATATACACTTCGTATCACTTTTATGCATTTTCTGGGACTAACCTATTAACAAGATGCCACAGTGCCAGTTCCCTGTTTTCTGCTGTTTTTGGTTTCAGAAAGTTACTTCTGGAAATATTCTCGGAATTGCACGAAACAAAAGGCCAGGTCCCTATTTTTCCAGCACGTACACGGAGTCCGAAGGAGAGACGAAGAGAGCCACGAGGTGGCCAAACCACAGGTGGCGCGGCTGGGCCCACAGCCGCGCCTGGTGGTTTGGGCCCCTCGGGGGTCCGCCGACATCGCCCCTTCGCCTATTTATTCCCCGAGACGCGAAAACCCTAAAACACCGAGCCTTTCATCCAGAACATATTCGCTGCCGCCGCGTCGTCAACCCTAACTCGGGGGGTTCTGAAGCTCTTCCCGGCACCCTGCCGGAGAGGGGAATCATCACCGGAGGGCTCTACATCGCCATGCCCGCCTCCGGAGTGATGCGTGAGTAGTTCATCCTTGGACTATGGGTCCATAGCAGTAGCTAGATGGTTGTCTTCTCCACTTGTGCCATCATGTTTAGATCTTGTGAGCTGCCTATCATGATCAAGATCATCTTATTGTAATGCTACATGTTGTGTTTGCTGGGATCTGACTTATATTGATACCTATGTGGAGCTGAATATTATATTATCATGTCTATGTCATTTGTGATCTTGCATGCTCTCCGTTACTTGTTGAAGCCTTGGCCACGTGAATACTTGTAACTCCAAGAGGGGGTATTTATGCATGATAGTTGGGTTCAACCTCTATTTAACCTGGGATAGTGACAGCAAGTTCTAAGGTTGTAGATGTGTTGTTGCCACTAGGGGTAAAACAGCAATGCTTTATTCAAGGATGAATGTATTGTTTACATTACGCACATTACTTAATGCAATTGTCTGTTGCTTGCAACTTAATACTGGAAGGGGTACGGATGTTAACCGGAAAGTGGACTATTTAGGCATAGATGCATGCTGGATAGCGGTCTATGTACTTTGTCGTAATGCCCAAATGAATCTCATAGTAGACACCACAGCTCACACATGCATGTTATATGCACTTATCAATTGTCAATTGCCCAGCTGTAATTTGTTTACCCAGCATGTTAGTTATCTTATTGGAGAGACACCACTAGTGAACTGTGGACCCCGGTCCATTCTTTTACATCTGAAATACAATCTACTGCAATCATTGTTCTCTACTGTTTTATGCAAACAAACATCATCTTCCATTCGATACGTTTAACCCTTTGTTTTCAGCAAGCCGGTGAGATTGACAACCTCACTGTTAAGTTGGGGCAAAGTAGTTTGATTGTGTTGTGCAGGTTCCACGTTGGCACCGGAATCCCTGGTGTTGCGCCGCACTACACTCCTCCACCAACACCTTCGAAGCAAACCTCGTTTTCCTACTGGTCGATTAAACCTTGGTTTCATACTGAGGGAAAACTTACTGCTGCACTCATCATACCTTCCTCTTGGGGTTCCCAACTGACGTGTGACGTACAAGCAATTGTTTCTGGCACTATTAACCTAGAGCACCAA